>JAUMGZ010120324.1:0-17364 GCA_032359645.1 Pododesmus macrochisma
AAGTTTACGACGGACGACGGACGGCATTAGTATGGGAAAAGTCCACCTTGGACCTTCGGTCCAGATGGACTAAAAATGATTATGAAATGTTGTTATTAATTAATTGAATGGCATGCAAAAAAGAAATGGCATGTGAATCATATCAGTTTATTTCACTTTCATAATTTCATGTAGTAAGTACCATCTTAACGTCACTGCGCGCGAGCGATATTTTTAGGGAAATTTTCTGAAATTTTCGTTCGCGCGTTATTACCCCCATGAGAATTTTGAAAAGTTGGCAAGCATGTGAGAGTATTTTAAAAACACACAGAGACCTGTTCAATACACTTTAAGTGTGAATATAAATTATGTTTACATTAAATTTTCTTTCAAAGTACATTCAAAAAACATATACATTTGACATTATTTGACATGCTTTGTACTTGAGGTAAATACAGTGGAGCCTCATTAATCCTGCTGGATAGTGAGGTGACTACATTGTAGATTACAGAGTCAAGATTAAATCATTTTTCTTCAAATATGGTCACCAGTTTTTATGAAATAAAGAGCTATTATTGTTTATGGATATGCTGTTATATCTGTCCTATTTTACAAATAAAATTGAGATTTATTTTTGATCGACCGGAAGCTTATTCTACTGGCTGGTTTAACGAGTCTCTTTCATATAGTAAAATGGAAATCCCTCCTTGAAACTGCAAGCCGGAGACGTAAACAGGGGAAACCAGATAAACGGGGCTATATAACGTTAGGGAAATCCGTTCCCAAAGATAACCGACCAGACCATGAGGGAACCAGATAAACGAAGACCGGATAAACGGGGCTCCACTGTAAATATGTAATGGAATTGTAACTTTTATACTCTTACCAACATTGAGCTGTGAATCAGTAGGCAGACAAGACTCAGTCATGTGATTCTGGGATGTAACAATAGTGGCACTCTGTGGAACTTGTGAAACATTACCATTAGTTATGATAGCACTGACTGACTGACCATTGTTGACCAAAGTTTCTTGTCCAAGCTGACCACTGACAAATTGGGATGAATCAACAGACAAGTTGGCTAACTGTCTTCTATATAAAGCTTCTAGTGTCTGTGCAAGGTCTGTTTTGTTCACCTCGGTAACTGTAAAAGGCACTTCAGTAACTGTTAAAGGCACACTGTTTTGGCCAGTAACATTAATATTACTTGTTGATAGTGGTATGGTTGGCTCTTGAGACACACAGGGAAAGCTCGTATTGACTTGATCTGAAATGCCTGTCGGTGTGTTACTCGGAGATGCATTTAAGATGCAATTAGCCAGTATTTGAAGAACATCTGGATCATTCAGAGAAACTACATTCCCTCCTATGGAAAACTCATTCGATGAATTTCCTGCTGAAGACGAATTAGATTTCAAGAGTGATAAAATATGTGACAGAGCCGCAGCTTGACTACTTGACAAAATTTGATTGGCTGTAACTGGCTGGGTATCTTTTGCTATTTCACTCACAACTGGTTGGTTTACAGCAAGGACTTGACTAACAGGACCATTTGCAGGTTGCCCGATTGAGAGAAGCTGACTAACAGGCAGATTTGAAGGTTGACTCATGGATGATAAAAGTTGATTTATAACTGCTGGTGATTGCTGACCAACTGATAGAAACTGACTGAGCATTGCAGATTGACTACTTGCCTGACAGTGTGCTGGTGCCTGACTAACAGCTATGGCTGGACTGATGGCTATAGGTGGATTACTCATCACTTTCTGACTGGCTGTTACATTTTGGTTACCTGGTCTTGCTAAATGGGCTGATGAGGGGTTTACTTGACTTGCAGTTAGTTTTAACAATTGGGATAACTGACTACTTGAGCTGGGTTCTTGAGTCTGTTTTCCTGTTGCAATAGACACTATTGTTTCTTGACCAGCATTACTGGACACTTGACCTAGTTGACTAGCTGAATTGGACGCCTGGTTAAGATGACCTCCCACAGTGGACATTTCAGTTTGTTGACCAGCTATATTGCAAAGCTGACGTAGTTGACCAGTTGTATAGAGTGGGTGTGGTGTAGATTCAACCAGACTTGAATTCCATGTGTTTGACATATGTAATGGCAAAGTGTGTGCAGTATCTGGGGAGGGTGCAGGTAGAATGTGAGCCAGTGTCTGTAGTCCACTCTGACGTATTAGTGGTAGAATTGGAGGCAGTGTCCCTGTAATGTAAGAGAGAGCAATCCATGTAAAAAACAGCAAAAGACATACTTTGTACAGGCTTATACATGGACAAACACCTTCGAAATAGCAGATACCTTCACAAATTTAAACTTTATTCTGGATATTAACAAAATTTGCTCTCAAGTATCGGTAAATATTTACTGCAACATTAAGCTTGCAGGTACAATTCAATAACATGTAAATGCAGTGATTATTTTTGTTTTAATTGTATATACATGTACCAAGATGAAGTGGCTTCAATGAGGTATAACAGGAAAATTTTCAGAAGTTTTGCTCATAAAGAACATTTGAAACATCCAGACAACAAATATGCATTAGACAATGATTAGTATTTTGTATCTAAATGTTTAAAAAGGTTTTCAAGAACTAAGAACATATACCAGAAAACAATACAATACTTGATATCACGACTAACAAAAAGTTAAGTCCCCTTGCGTAATTCTTCTGCACTGGGACGCAAATAGTCCAAATCTCGCGAGATCTTTGGGCAAGCAATTGTGCATGGTGTTGTTTTAATATTCCAAGTTTTGTTTTCAACATGCCACACGCTCACGGCTTGGCAGAGTGCTGGTATTCTGACAGTTGGCATGTGTACATTTGTTTTTATTTTTTTTAAGTCCAGACTATCAGAAATAATAGTTGAATTTAGTAAGAAGGGAAGCCTTTGAAGGCCTTGAGCGGTGCAAGGCATGTGATAGTCGCATCAACAGGAGTTTGCCATTTTATCTATATGATTAATGAATTTTTATATAAATAAATCACCCCTTCCATATTTATTTATGTATCGCAAGAGTGTAAAACTCCCATACACTGAGCCAGAAACAGAAGGAAAAGCCCTGTTGACAACACTTGGCCATGATGCTTGCCCCCAAGGATACACCAAATTGCACCTCTATCACAGACGAGTTCTGTCATTCAACGTAATCGCGATATCAAGTATTGTATGTGAATTTAACATTCGTAAGTATTGTCAGCTATACCAAACTACAACCAATAACAGTGTTATATACAGGCCATTTTTACTACCTATTACCGGCTGTTTCCCCTCGCTGATTTTGATCATATTTTCCCCTATTTGAACTGAATATAACCCAACTTTAAAAAAAAAATATATTTTAATTTGATGCATTCAATAAAAGTATCATTATGATATATACCATCTGAGAGTTTTGTCTGGTCTGTAATGCCTACCGACAACATAAGTGGTAAATTCAAAGATGACAATGATACACCTCCCACTGATGACACTGGAGCAGATGTGACCATGATGCCTGTTGGAGCTGTAATTTCAAACATCAACTGAACTTAATCAAATACCAATTTGGTCCAAATTAAAGGTTTTACTTCATCATAATACATGGTTTATTCATAAGTAAAATTTTAATTAATGATCATAAGGATTTTTTAGTATGAAATTACTGCCTTATAAAGGCCATTTCCCCTAAACATTTAAACTTGACCTTATGATTTGTGATGCAGACTGTCATACAAATTTCCAATAAGAAATGAAGATGCTACCAAGTTGATAAATATTATGAAACACAGATTGAAGCCAATTTGAAGGAAGGGAATATTTTACCCTTTGCTACCAACAAGCATAGGGAATAATTATGTATATATAAATTTATGATATTGATTTCATGTCACATGGTTAATTAACTATCTAACATGTATGGTTTGTACTGTACAAAAGATGATACATGCCTTCCATGTTGTTACCTCATCTGTACCTACCTCTCAATTCAAGTTTCTTAAGTGTTTTCAGTAAACATTGCAAGTGTCCAATAAACAATTCAAATGTCTCACATATACAAAACAGGATAGCTGCAGGAACTGCATTTAATGTTAGCCTTAACATTTGCATCCTTGGCCACCATAGCGCTATGGATTGTAGTCTTATTTATACTTATCTTTTTTTAATTTTCACAGCAACCCAAGTTCAGGTCCAACTCAATAAAGTTTACGTTCTTAAGTTGAAAATTACATTGTACATTGTGTGTTTGTACATCATTTATTTACCTGTCTGGAGGTACTGGTTATTCATATTAATATAGATTGCAACTTCCAAAATATGTAGCTATGCGTTGGCCAATTATTTAAATGTTAGGGCCAAAATGAGATTAGGCCTCATAGGCTATAAACAGGATCAACATGATTGTAATGAAGTGAAATATTTATATATTAATCAAATAAACTTATATATGTACCTGCTAATGTTGACACATCAGAGTTTTGTGTAACTGTGTCAGACTCCATGAGTAATTCAAGTAACTTCAGTTACTACTGCTTGCTCATTCTTAGTATCACTCTGTCGGCACTCTAGATTTAAAAAGGAACATTTAATTTTTAATTTACAAGACTATTTGCTTCTTTATAAAATACTAAAATCTAAAAGAAAGAGACAATTATATACTTATATAACATAATTAACATTCAACAAACAATAAAACAGATTATTATAATATATCAAAATCAATGGAAATATTAAAACACATTAAATTGTTTAAAGAAACAGCTACTAGAGACAGAATCACGATGTCAATAAGTTTAAGCTGAAAAAAACTAACACAGCTGCATTAAGAGATCTGGAAAATCTGAATATGAAAATTACACAGAATTGTAGATTCATACAAAAAAGACACCTACCTATTTTAATTTACCAGGGCTAAAGAACATGTAAATATTCAACTGATCTGCTGTTTCGTTTGTTTGACCGGAGTTAAATGTCCCTTCAACTCATGTCTAGGTCATATCAAGACGAGGAAAGTGCCCACCAATGGTGACTTTATAGTGCTTTCTCACTAAATATCATGCTGCAAACACATTGGCATAATACTTTATTTGATCACATTATCCTTACACCGAGCCAACCAGTCCTTCTCCTACCTAGTAACCTTGAGCAGGTAGAAAGAAGAATACCTAATTTAAATTATAAATTCTTATGTTTGACGAGGCTGGGATTCGAACACTCGCCTACGTAGCTTCTGTGGAAGCTCTTCGACGTTTTTCAAATCGGATTTACCGCACGGGAGAGCTTCTGTCCAGTTACTATATAAACTTGTCTGAAAAAAAGTGAAAATCATCCGGGGACACCACCTCACTTCAGTGACGGAAAGGGGATTTTTCTGGACAGAAACATATTAGGACAACTCATAACTGGGCTTAAAAACAGGTAAAATTCTAATTGATTTGCTGTTTCAATTAAAAAAATACACCCTTGTTAAAGAAATTCTAGCAACTTCTGAAAATTTCCGCAATTGTTATGACACATTTGAATATTATCGTCCGAGGGGTGCCGAGTGAACATTCAAATGAGTCATTACAATGGTGTCCTGCAAAAAGTTGTAGAAATTTTCTGTTTATCAACAGATCGATTGGTAATTTGCTGCTAAACAAGTTTTTCATGCATCATGTAATATTCAATTGAAATAAACATCAGTCCCTCAGATTCAGATGTCATTCTTTCTGTTTTTCTTCCAAGTTCTATATAATCAATGAGTGTATGGCATGTATGGTCTTTGCGCGATAGAACAGTGGACTGAAAATGATATCACTTATTAGATACAAATGGATAAAATTTCAGATTATATTTGATAATGTATATTACAATTTTTATTGAATTCTTCAAACAATGATTGAACATACTCCAACAATGCTAGAGGTCAACACGATGAGACATTTTTTTGATTTTGCATCATATAACGTCGCGGTATGAAAGGTAACGTCAACCGGACCTCATATATAGTATGATTGAACACAGTTGCAACATTTCTTTGATTCATTTTGAATCAATGAATCATTGAATGTGTTCAACTCATATTCATGTGCTGTATTCATTGAAGTTTCGACTCTCTATTTAAATCAAAGTATTAACCTTTCCATTGTTTCATATAGACTTTTGTCTTCGTTAACGGTAAATTACCATCCCAACCTTCCAAGTGTGATATCGTGTGTGACAACACATTTAACAGGATGTAGATGGCGCCAATTATTTATCGAGTTATTCCCCCTAAGTAACATTTCCACATAGACTTGTCTAGTCCTCAAAAGTATTGTTGGGGTGACCTATCAAAGAAAGATTGTGGTCGCAAATGAAAGGTTTAACTTATGAACGAGATTTGACAAGCCTGTTTCTGATATTATTTTTAGACATAATCCCTACGTCATTGTTTGAGCTTTTACCAGTCATTAATTTGGCTTCATACATTGTACTTGCCTGTTTTTAAAATTTGTGTGCTTGACTGATGTACATTTCGGCTTTCACAGAAGTGATATATTCTTATAGTGACATATGCTTCTTTTTTAATAGTGGATTGTCATACACCGGAATGACACGAAGCATCGCGGCGGATGAGAAATGTGTAGTAGGAAACGCTTACCATATCGCGAGCACTTGGTTTCGCCTCTAGTATTCGTGATGTTTCCATTTTTTGTTAATGCATGTATATTTGGTTATTTTTTCTGTGTGCATCCCACGTTTTCCTTTTGTTGCCCATGTCCATGGACTTACAGCTTTAGAATTTCGTCTTGGTTTTTCGTATCTATTACTTTATAAAGTATTTAATTGTTGTAACTTATATAACCAATTTATTATTATTTCCTTTTCATCTAAAGATAACAAATAATAATAATGAATTTAGTGTTCGTCAGTTGAGTCTTTATATTAAGTAAATTGACTTTTTTTTTTTTTAATATTAAAAGTAAATGCATATATTATATTTATTCAAAACTTAATAGATTGTTATGCCTGTATATCATATTATGTAATAAACGGTCGTATCGAACGTTTAGAAAGTGGTTGATGTCGTTTTCATTTCAAACTCACCTCGTTCATATTGGAACCCCAGGGACGATCGAAATCCAGACCCCTGGTTTAGACACAGGATCGACAGTCTTCTATATCGGTGAAGATTTTTGTAAGAATAATTTAGATAGTCCATGGACACAGTACTAAAGATAGAGTGTGCTGATAGTTATATGCTATCGTTCTCAGGTTTGATGTAATGTGTATTCAGGTAATAGACTATACTATTTTCTAATACCTAATGTGTCAAAAAGAACTGGGACTATTAAGCCAAGAGTTACAACATGTGAACCTCAACGTGTAAACGTGGAAGACATTTCAGATTTACCCGAATCTAAACCATCTGAAGATTCAATGAATGAAATCAAGATGGACACTACTGACTAAACACCCAAAGAGATACGACAAAGTAAAGATTTGATTAGGCCAATTTTCTCAACTTGGGACACAGACTTAGGACATTCAGAAGTAACAACACACAGACTTGAGCTCAACAATGAAGTACCATTTAAGCAAAGCCATAGAAGGATCCCACCATCGATGTTTACAGTAATTTGTGACCCTTTGCAACAACTAATAGTAGCAGAATTCATTAGAAGGTCCCATTTACCCTGGTCAACGAATGTAGTCCTTGTACGCAAGAAAGACAATTCCCTTAGACTGTGCATAGATTACCGACAACTCAATGATAGGACTTTGAAGGATGCCCATGCGTTACCAAGAATTATTTTTTTTAGACTCTTTTGTCTGTAATACATATTTTACAGGAATTGATATGAAGTCGAGATATTATCAAATAGAAGAAAATGAACCACACAAAGAACTGCTTTTAGAGTAGGAACACTTAACATTTTTGATTACACTTGGCTGCCCTTTGGACTTGTTAACGCTTCAGGAACATACCGACGAATAATGGAATAAAGCATAAGGGATTTGAATACAAGATATGTTTTATTTATTAAGATGATGTTATAATGTTTGCACATATACGAAGAACATGTCAGAAGAATATATCAATTATTTACAAGGATATGGAACGCTTGATTAAAGTTATCAGCAAAGAGGTTTGATGTTTTCAAGAGGAAGGTAAAATGTGTAGAACACATAGTATCGGAGGATTGAATAAAGGAGTAAATTCGAAATACCAAGACGATATTATAAAACCGCAAGTCCATGGAAATGGGCAAACAAAAGGAAAATGTTGGACGCACACAGAAAAAAGAACCAAATACACATTTATTAACTAAAAAAGGGGAAACATCACTGGGACTATTTCTTGGGATACGTCAGGGGAACAACATTGAAAACAAATTATTAAGGATTTATGAATTTAAAAAACCTTCATCTTGTGTCAGAGTTTCAACATTTCATATAATACTGCATTGTTTGGAAAGTTGGTTGAATTTGTGATCCTGACGCTATCATTAGGGCCATCAAGAGTGTTCAAAGTTGAACAAGGCTATATGGGATTTATTATTAGAAAAAAAACTTGTCCATATGAACAGAAAGTGCCAGTGCGATCAACTTTCGGACGTAGAGATTTGATATAATTGTGACACTGTCTTGAATGTCCAGTGTCCTTAAGTTATAACATATGCAAACATTAAACTCCAAATCTTTTAGTGTATATTAAAAAAGATACTACCAAGTTTGGTTTAAATTGTTCAATGGTTTTGGAGAAGTTGAAAGTCTGGAAAGATAACAATGGATGATGAACGTACAACTGACGAGATTTGTATAAGGGAAATCTATAGTTGGAAATATCCACATTTGATCTCTGATCCATATGGACTAAAGCACCAAAATAACCAACAGGATGAGTAAGACGAGAGACATTGACAAACTAACAATAACTGCATCAAACACCAGAATAAAAGGAATTCACCACAACAATCCTCAAGACTAGTAATCCATGCGGACCGACTTAGAACGGTCACCCAGCACGAAACCTGGCTGTGTGATCAAACCGGTTAATGATGCCTTAAGCTTCCCATTTACCGCATGAGACTAGAAGTCTTAATTATAGACAAACATTTGAAAATTTAATAAATACACTTCATGGCGCTATCAATCATCTCAACAACCAATCTCCAATTACAATTGTCAATAAAAATCTAAACGATTAACAAAAAGCAAGCTAGCTATGTATCCGCGTAGAATGAGTGTTTCCTGCATCATAGGTTTTACTATAATATCTTCTAGAATCCACAAAATACAAACTAAGAATCTGATGATAATAATGTTCAAAAGGGTAGAAAAACTCTGCAGTTACATAAAAAAAACCTGCCAATTGATGCGCACCCAAGAGCCGAAAGGAAAGAAAACCATCAGAAATTACACTGTAAGTTGGCCCCTACAACCTCGTAACAATATTCGCATTCACAAATAAATAACCAGTATGAGCCATCTGTGAGAGCAGCACTTTAATTCCAAAGAATAATCATCAACGGTCAACAAAGAGCAAGGAAAATTGAAAGAAATTACGAAGGAAAGACGCCTCACAAAAACCACCCCGCAAATTCAATATAAAACGACCAAACTCAAAAGGAAATTAGAAAATGGGAATAAGCTTTTCAAAAATAAATTATAAATTGTAAAACAGTTTGTAAAATACTGTGTATTTACAGACATAATACTTCACTTTGAAAACAACATATCCAACATCTATCCACCTAATAACTTACTGTTTACTGGTTTCGTAAGCATTCTGCTTCTACCAGTCATCGCATTAGCACTTATGGTTCTTTAACGTGCCTGACTGACACGGGACCGTCATTTTTAGTCCCCATCCGAAGACTATTTTGATATGAGCTGCCGGTTAAGTGTATTGCTCAAGTACACACCTGGCAGTGCCCGAGCTGCGCCGCGAACTCCCAACCCCTCGTCTCCGAGAGATTAGAAATCCTGCGTGCTAACCACTACACCACCGAGGCCGACAAACCTGAACCGTTATTTATTAGAGCTAATGTTTCCGATATCAAAGTCACTTTCATACTCTTTGAATTGTCTTAATGTGCCTAAATAAAAATATATGTTCCTAAGTTGCTTCCTAGATGGCCACACCAATATCTTCATCTCATAAACAGAACCGGCTGTTAACATTCTGTTTAAATTACTTTTGCAATTGCATGAATTGTTATGAGCATAGAATATTGAAGATTGACACATCCGCCACGGAACAGTTAGCCACGCCAATACGAAACTTTCAAAATAATTTTTTTTGTCATTGGATTTTTGCATTTGATAGTTTTATTTATAATAAGTATTTAGTTTATTTTTTAAAACAAATCATTAATGTTACACAAATTAAGTCAAAGTATCTTCGTAAAAATTATCAGGTGAGCGATATTACCTTTGTTATAACAAGTTATCTATGGTTAGACGGCGACGTGCTTAAATGTCCTGCTTATGGTTGTTATATTTCTACAAAAGCTGATGTCTCGCTATATTAGACAATTGAAAGGTTTGAATTTCAAAACTATTTGTGGTTTGTGACCACAAATATGGTAAGTTAAGATCTCGTTTACCAGCCTAATCAAATGAACATCTAAGTCAGTCAATGGTAGTGGCAAGCCTAACATTTTGATGTGATGATTTTTTTGACGGTTGTTATATTCTCTTTTTTGTTCGGATTTTTCGTTGTCGTCAGTGCAATTTCATTCTTCTTATATTTTTAGACACTGGTACTTAATGTGTGAGGTACGAATGAACAGCAACCAAAAGCGAACACAAGACTTTTGAAAGTAAACCAGTGCAAAAGCTGAACCATAGAATACAAAGTACAATAAACTTTACAAATAAAACGGGAACACTTTACTAATATGATAAATAGAACTCTTCGACACTGAAAGCACGCACAGTAGTGTTCAAAAACAAAATAGTACTTAAAAGAAAATTTAAAACTGGAGCAAAATGTATGATCTTTATTTGTACATGATGATATAAACAGGAAGAAATGTATATGCCAAATTAATTCAATCAAGTTAACACATAACAAGAATTAAATCTATATGTGCGGCTTTATGGTGTATTCAGAATTTCTTTCATTTCCTCTTGGAACACCAAACTTATCCTTGTCATATAAGGAAGCTACTAGTCCATACCAAGGGCTGTGTTTTTTGTAATCTGTCAACCAAATAAAAAGCCTTTTTCTGAATTTCCTCTCAACCTGCTAGTAAGAAAACCCCGAGATTCTTCCCGCTTTACTCGCACAGCTTCACCTCTGTGTTTAAGCTCGGCATCAATTGCAACTGAAGATACTTTAGCAGTTTTTTCTATAGGCATTGTCATTGCTGCCACCACCAATACACACAGAACTAAGATTGAGACTTTCATCTTCTGTCGTCAAAACGTGTTTCAAACCTTTAAAATGATAGACAAATAATCATGAAAAATTATAAATAATAAAACATAAGATCATTAGAAAGGAAATTACCATTTCACTTATAACGAAGCAGAGGAAGGCAAATTAAAAACAACAACTTTTCATAGACTATAAAATATGCCGATTTTGGACGACCATTCTGTCTCAAATGGGTATCAATCTCATTCAGGAGGAGAATGTCCAGATCAAACAGATATAAATGTTCTTCCTGTAACTTTCATTTTGAGGTTAAGAGGGGAAAGGTCAAGGTCTTATAGATAAACATTTTGTATTTCATGACTTCTTACCAAGGATTTACAACGGAATATTAATGTTCTTAGGAAGTAAATTTATTGACCCTATTTTGGAAGTTAAGGTCCAATTTGACGTTGACCAAGATTCATACTTTCAACATGTTGTACTCCACAAAAATATGTTAAATTAGGTATCTTATCGCTCCTTGCTAAGCACTCAGTATTCTTTGCAGTGAGACAACAGTATAAAGTCGACACCAGTGCGCATAAGATGACATCGTCTAGATATGACATACACCTGCGTTCAAAGGGATGTTAAATTCAATAAAACATAAAAATAAAATATATTTGACTACTTAAAAGTCACGGAATAGAATTGAGCTCACTTTGATATGTAGGTAATAATTTTTTCATCAAGTCTTTGGGATAGGGCCTTTATAAAGGTACTAGAAGAACGATTGGTATTAATATTGGTAGGAATTTTAGCTCCATGTTTGCTTAGTAATATGTAGAAGAATATGTAGAAGCTATGGAATTTTAACGTAAATGATAATATAATGGACGATGCAAAATCATTATTTGATTAATTTTGATTTGAACAAAATATGCCTACGCATAATCAATACATGTATATATTTATATGATATTACGACATTACTATAATTGATCTGGTACGGCGCCTATAGACAGGTATTTTGGCTATCAGTGTTTTGAGATCAATACCGAAAGTGACAACACTGAATAATAATAGCTGATTGAGACTTGGTGATTCAATTGAAACCTTTGGGAATTCAAATAGAGCTACATATAACAAATGCTGTGATATATATCTGGCAGGTACGACTGGGAATTATCTGACGCCAAATTACACTAACGGTTGTGATCTCGTTCGCTAGTCTTCATATTGTTACAATAACGGTTGCGGTTTTGCCCGTTAGTATTAAAATTGTTCAACTGACGGCTGTGGCGTCTCCAGTTAGAGTAACAATATGAACATTAATGGGTGATTTATACTTTATAAGATATCTTATATATTTATAGAATATTTTATATAGTTTATGAAATATCTCATTAAGTATATACGAAATCTTATAAGAGTAGAAAATTCGAAAAACCAAGACGATACTCTAAAGTTCATGGACATTGGCAAACAATAAGAAAACGTTGGAAGCACACAGAAAATTAACCAAACATACATTTATTAATTAAAAATCACGAAAACAACGGAAACATCACTAAAAACTAGAAGCGAAACCAGGTGCTCGCAATATGGTAAGCGTTTCCTGCTACACATGTGTCACTCGCCGCGATGCTATCGTGTCATTCCGGTGTATGGTAATAACCATTTTCACTGTTTAAAAAGAAGTATGTGTCACCATAAGAATAAGTCACAGTTATGGTGACGAAAGGGCAAAGAAGAAAAACCATTAACAGGAGAGGAATAGAAGAAGCAACATTATCATGAAAGCAGAGCGGTAAAGATAGGGCGACGAGGATTAAACTCTCCCCCGACCATTCTTCTTGTTATATCAATATATTAAATAATATATATATATATATAAACAAAGACAGACAGACTTTGGATAGAATGACTGATTGACTTACTAACAATTAATAAAGGGGGATTGCCGAAATACGATAGCCGAAATGTATATCAGTCAAGCACACCCATTTAGAATACAGGCAAGTATGAAGCCAAATTAATGACAATTAGACAATTTTGGACAATATAATTCATAGACAATTTTATATATTATAAACAATTTTATTATCTTTCATAATTTTTAAGATATCTTAATATGTAGTTTTTTATATGCGTATTATATAAGATGTACTATAAACTATATGAGATATGTTATAAACAATTTCATATATTCTATAAACTTTTCAATTACATAGTTTCCAAAACGTTGGCTTGCCAGATAGGACACTTTCCTCTCAGAACTTTATTTTGTCGGGTAAAGGACATCACGAGATGCAGAGATGTATTACGTTTATTCTATAAATATACGATTTTAATGTATAAATCTGTTATCAACCTGTTGCATTTTTGTCTACATATTATATCATGTTTAAATGCAGTATTTTTTTTTTAAAAAAAAATTCGAAATGCATGCATTGTGAACTATTTTAAGTATTTGATGTCAAATAACAAACATTCATTGTATTTCGTTCTTATCAGTTTAAAATATAATCCCCCAGTATTAAAATTATCAAAAATATCCCTCAGTATTAAGTTTTTATCATATAAGATAATTATCGTACCTTTGACTCTTTTTAAGCGAAGTCGTCCACTCTCTTTAGCCGCCTCCTGATAGTAGTTGCGAACCTTTTATAGTTTTTGAACATTTAAAGAGTGACGCATTAATTTGTTAAATATGACCTTTTCTTTATGTTTTGTCACTGTACATTCAATCATCCTTGGAACTTCTTACAATAACATCATAAAATGTCAGTCAATGACCCTCGACAATTGTGTTTATTATTAACAGAGTGCAAACACACAGGAGGTCCAAGATAATAAAACCATCAGTTAATAAAGGCAATTCTACTGTAAAAGTTCAAGAGACAACACATTTGTTTACTTTAGGCATATACCGTTACACATTAAGCCAATGTATTTAAGGTCATTAATAAACTAACTCAAGGTCAAAACCCAATTATTATATATATAATGCTAATACACACCTATATATATATATATACGACCCAAAACTTAGGGTAGCGTAATTTGTCGTGCAAATAGTTAAGGGAATAAATATGTGAGAAAGTACTTGAAAGATTTTTTTTAAAAAAAAATTCCATGTACATTGCATATTCATTGATTAATGCTTTGATATGTTTAGAGAAAATATTCAATGTACACTTTTGTGAAATTCCAGTTTTTTGAGAAATTTGGTAAACTTCAAAAATCCATCTCAATGCAACTATAAAATTTACTAAAATCATAAATGAAACCTCAAAATCATGTAACAGCATATAGGATGTAATCATAATAATAAAATAATTGTCATACATTTTGTATTTTTTTTTGTAAAATTGAATTTATGTATTATTGAAATGTTTGAAATTTCACAACAAATGAAATATCTGAAAAACTGCTTGATAGATTTCCCTTAGTTTGCTTTATATTGAAAGCTCTATTGAAAAAAGGATTAAAACACATGGACAAAATTTCAATTTCTTTTAAAAGGAGTTTGCTCACTGGTATATTGTCTTTAACTTATATTTAGAGAAGGTTCTATATAAAGTATTTGTGCACTGACTCAAGTAAAATTTCAATTTCTTTATATGAAGTTTAGAATAAGTTATGGTTAGTTTTTAATAAATGATATAAATATAGGTTTTGTATTGTTATTTGTTGAAAACTTCTGTTTATAATTGGTACTACTGTTAGTCGTTTCTTTAAAATGGAAACATATCTGCAAGTAAATATAGACGAGCATGCATAATAGTTTCAGGATTTAAGTGGTTCTTGCTGAAGAAATAAGGTTGCACTGCACGTAACAAAAATAGTTTGGAGAATTTTGAGGACATGACATTTTATACGCATGTTTGAACTTTATATGTCGAAAATTATATTGTTAATGTTAAGACACTTGACATCGTATAATCTGAATTAAATGCATAATACATATGTGTGTATTTGGTAAGTTCAACTGTTGACATGTTTTTACATATCTAATATTTTTCATTTAGTAGTTGATTTCCCTTTAAACATACACTAACACTAATGCCGTAACAAAGTTTTTTTGTATTCGAAAAAATAAATTTCTATCCACACAAAATTGCTTTGTAATATTATTATGTAATGTAATATTTTGACAGGACCTCCTCAACCTGTTCACATACCAGTACAGTTTCCCTAGTGATAAGAGCGTTTGCTTCTTGCTTTGCTTCGATTCCCTACACGTTCCATTTATGTAATCTTCTCACTCCTTGCTAAGTGCGTAGTATTTCTGTATAGAAAAAGGACTGGTTGGTTTGGTGTTAGGTTAATATGACGCAGTGCAGTGTCATGTCAATGCTCTGCAGCGTGATGACAGCACTATAAAGTCGCCATCGGTACGCACTACCAAAAGCAAAAACCGTCTCTATATGACCTTAAACATGAATTGAAGGGACGTTAAACCCAAATAAAACAAACAAACAAATCAACCTGTTTTCATAGTATTAAGCCATATTCTGTTTTGTAAGTGTTAATTATAACTTTTGTTGTATTTTATCTGTTGTCATGTAGAATTGAAAAAAAGATGAGAACGAATCCAATTTCGAACACTCACCTATCTAATCACCTGTTGTGATAACTAAAAAGTTGCAAAATTAAAACATTAAAATTATCATTGTTCTTAATACTTTATTTCAACATGCTATTAAATCATCCAATCAACTACCACAAAAGTGTGATTACATATATATCTATATATGGCAAGCCATCTTTAACATTTAATAGCAAAACAAGATATATCATAAAGTTTATTAAGAGAGAAGTAAAAACGACACACCAAGACGATATTTTCTGTTGTAAGACCATGGACATGGGCAAATCAAAGGAAAACGTTAGACACACACAGAAAAAGAAAACAAAATACAATTATTAACTAAAAAAGGAAACATCGTGAATTCTATTAGAGTAATTTGAAGAACCAACTGAAGAAACTTATCAACTATAAGCAAGCAATGTATATACATCGTCGTCTAGCCATGGTAACTTATAATAACAAAGGAAATATTGCTCACCTGATAATTTTTGACTTTTGACTTAACTTTGGTAGCATTAATGAATCGTTACAAAATTTAAACTAAATACTTAAAAAATAGCCTTCGAAATTATCGGAGCTTGGTTTCGGGCCAAAAGCGAGGTTCTCTCTTCCACTTAAATGGATTGACGTCATTATTTACTGCCTGTTTCAGTTTACTAGTTCATTCTTGTGGTGGCTTTTGGTGAAACTATTGTTTGTTTGTTAGTGTTGTTCTGTTGATCTATTTTTCTTGTTTCATGTCAACGAATTTATAAGTCATGCAACATTCCAATGACCAAACAACTCCAACCGTGAAAGTTTCATATTGCAGTAGCGTTTTCTGTTCCGTAGCAGATGCGTCTATAGTATATCATTCTCATAACAATTATTGTAATCGCAGAAATAACCTAAACAAAAGTATTTGAAACCAAATATTTTAAAATTGCTTGTTTTCTTTACGAGACAAAGATATTCGTGTGACCATTTGGAAACATATATTTTATTTATGCACGTTTAGACAATTGAATTCATTGTTAACGTACAACGACAAAGACAACAAATTTTGGTTCCGAAGTCGTTAGTTGTAGTGAACAAGGTGCATGTCAGATTGTTTCAAAATGAATGGTAGGGTATCGTCTTAAGGCAGTCAGTATATATACAATATCATGAAAGTTGTTGTACCGTTTATTACTAATGATTGATAAGCCTATATCCATGTTCTTTCTTTTTGTTTAGTTTAGCTATTTTATAATGTACTTTTGGTATTATTTCCTTTGCAACTTCTATTTTCCCTTGCTCTTCGGTGATTGTGGTGATTCGACGGAATTCAAGCAAGTATCTAGATCTCACAGAAAGCTCATACTGGTTATTCATTCGTTAACATAAGTACATGTATATAGAGTAGTTAATTAAACAAGAGGCCCATGGGGCCTTAACGGTCCCCTGAGTATTCATTTTTATTTTTGAAAATGTACTTAATTTTACCCCT
>JAUMGZ010120435.1:0-17362 GCA_032359645.1 Pododesmus macrochisma
AACATACAGGTACGTTTTAATATAATGACTCATCTATTGTTAGGGGTAGAAAAAAGTGACAACAGAGGGTGCAGCAAAATAATGAATGAATGAATGAATGAATGAATAAATGAATGGATACATGTAATAACGTAAGTATAAGGAATGTCGTATTATTATGACTACGGCATCAATGTACAAGAAACGAGTTTAAATACAACATATAAAGACTCCAGATTATATACAATATATAAGACGCGAGTTCTTTATACAATATATAAAACGCTAGTGAATTAAACAATATATAAAACGCGAGTTCTTTATACAATATACAAGACCCGAGTTCTTTATACAATATACAAGACGCGAGTTCTTTATACAATATACTAGACGCCAGTTCTTCATACAGTATACAAGAAGCGAATACTTTATACAATTTGCAAGAAGCGAGTTCTTTAGTTCTTTATACAATATACAAGACACGAGTTCTTTATACAACATACAAGAAGCGAGTTCTTTATACAATATACAAGACGCGAGTTCTTTATACAACATACAAGACGCGAGTTCTTTATACAATATACAAGACGCGAGTTCTTTATACAACATACAAGCCTCGAATTCTTTATACAATATACAAGACGCGAGTTCTTTATACAATATACAAGACGCGAGTTCTTTATACAACATACAATACGCGAGTTCTTTATCAAATATATAAGACGCGGGTTCTTTATACAACATACAAGACTCGAATTCTTTATTCAATATATAGGACGCGAGTTCTTTATACAATATACAATATACAAAAAGCGAATGCTTTATACAATAAACAACATACAAAACGCGAGTTCTTTATACAATATCTAAGACCCTAATTCTTTATACAATATACAAGACGCGAGTTTTTTATACAACATACAAGACGCGAATGCTTTATACAATAAACAACATACAAAACGCGAGTTCTTTATACAACATACAAGACGCGAGTTCTTTATACAATATCTAAGACCCTTATTCTTGATACAATATACAAGACGCGAGTTTTTTATACAACATACAAGACGCGAATGCTTTATACAATAAACAACATACAAGACGCGAGTTCTTTACATTATGTAGAAGATAAGAATTATGGATACAAAATGTACAAGGCACCAGTTTTTTATACAATGTGCGACACATAAAAAATACATATATACTTACGTACGACATGTACAAGATACAATATGTACTGTATACTATGAACAACATGTTTGCCAAACATCATGACTGTGTATTACACGAAGTCATCATATATTTACAGCATGTACACAACTTTTGTCGTCTAGGCAACACAATAACCATATCAACACAATAACCATATCAACACAATAACCATATCAACACAATCACCATATCAACACAATAACCATATCAACACAAGAACCATATCAACATGCTTTTTAAAGCATATAACTTCTGTCAGTTCCGACACCATTTAACTATTCATCCCAAATAACTAAAAATGTTGCTGTACCGTAAAACTAATAAAGAAAAGTTAATAGGTTTGGTGTTTTGCCGAGTTTAAACCCGTCAATAATAATTATATTTTTAAAACAGACATATTAACGTTCAAAGCAGACACATTTCTTTAAGATTAATCAATAAGATGTTGGAAGGCATAAACTATGAAAGCTTTTATGGCCTAGGAAATTGATCCGACATTCGGAAGTCGTAAAATGTAACTTTTAACAAGAGCAATTACGACATCAAATAGAAGATGATCTCTCTTTCTTGTGTAATACTGCGTATCAATAGATTGATTATATAGTTGATATAACGTATATTCATTTTGCCATTTGAACGTAAACATCACACAACAACTTATCTATGGACTTCGAGCAATGTAGTCTCACAACGAGGACTGGTTTGTCTTGTTTCTTATATAAATCGTATCTTTAAGCTTGCAAGTAGTTTCATAGAATTTATATGAAGCTCATTTTGCATGTAGGAGTTTCAGATTTTGTAAGAACACTTTCTTCGTGACATTCTTTATGATATCGGGCTTGTAAAATTGGGAATGTAGGTCAAATGTTTAACGTAAGGTAGTAAATACGAAAAAACAAGGTGATAATTCAAAAGCCGTAATTCAATGGACACTGGCAACTAAATGGAAAACGTTGGACGTAAAAAGAAAAAAAAGAACACAGATACAATACAAATGTAATAACAAATTTAGATCATAAATTACAATAATTTAGGCATAACAACAAATATAATGCTTTAATACAAAAATGCTACCTGAAACATACCTCCGATTAATATGCTATTTATAAGATGAAAGAGCCAGTGCTCCGTGTGAGAAACCCCGTCGCGTAACCCAGATCTTGCTTTGAAGTAGACGTCATGAATGGAGAAAACTATTTTAGGATAGACAAGACATCTGATTTACAATAATGTAAAAAATCACAAGATTTTCAAATTTTGCAACGTTAGACACGCCATATTTATCCCGCTCTACGATTACTTATACTCGCTATAGGAAGAATTTGATCGACTTCAAGGATAAATAGAAATGGTGCACGATTAATAGTGGCATCGTTGATCCACCACCTTGGAGCTTTCAACACAATACCACATCAATCAACTGTCAAGATGATGTTACTTGTCTAGAAATAGGTCTTCTTCTTTGTCTGCAATCCAGTGACCTCAAATTGTCCTTCGCTGGCGCCGATTTGACCTTGGCCTTACTCTGAAATACATTTTACAATGTTTGTTTCAGTGATAGTTTTTATCATCTCGTATATTATGATTATCTGCTTGTTTCTAGCTTCCAAAATGGAACCATTTAGTTGGTAAATTTATGACTATAGACTCGACAAAAAGCAACGCTAAGTACAATTGATTTGTTGATTTTATCAACAAATTCTATATTTAGAAGCATGTGTATGATATTCTTGCTAGTTTCTATGGTATTTATATGTGCAACGGTCACTTCAACATGTGTGTCACGGTATCATAATCACTTCTTTGTCATGGAATCACAGAATACCTTTAATTCATGGTATTTTAAGTTGACTTTTGTCACCAAGATGGCCCAAACACCCCAGGGAACAGTTTTGACAATAAACGGTAAGGATATGAATTCAAAAAGTTTATACTTATAAAATTAAAACACATCACATTTAGGCTTTTGACACTGTTCTGATATTTCTTGGAATTTTTTTCTTAGATGGAAAACGTACATGTACACACATCTTCAAATGTTGCACGACCAACATCAGGGTTGTCTTTGGTCGAGATTGTACATTGAACATGTTCTAGGATGTTCTTGTAAAATCACGCCCAAACAAGAAGAGTTCATCAAGAACAGAAACAAGGAATCAGCCAAAATAAAACCAAATAAGAATTAAATCAGAATCAAACAACTTAGTAGTAGGGATTTATAAACAAACAAAAATGAGTTGATATATTTACACCTTTACTTCTTCGCCGCCATATTTGTTCTTGTGTTTGGGTTTTGTTCTCGCTTTTGAAGTGGTGTGAGTTTTTTTCCCAAATACATGTTCTAGGACTTTGTTCTTGCTGTAAGGGTGCCCAGAACGTTGCTCCTGTTCCGAGAACACATGAGAACATTGATACCATTGACGTTTGCTTAACCCCGAGCTGTAGACTAGCTACACAACATTTAGATTCCATGACACCCATGCCTTCCTGCGTGGATTGTTTTATTGGGTTCTACCGTTAACAGTTTTAACTAACTCCTGACTGTTTTCATATCATATATTTTATTGAACTTGTTCATCTGAAAGCCATACGAGTGTCGCCATATTAGTACATGCACCCTTCAATTAGACAAAACCTCCATCTTTTAGACAAATCAGTGTAGTGCGAATGTCATTATATGAGTGGTGTTGAATATAATTGTACTTAGTCAAAGTCAAGATTAGTGAAATCATCGGAACGAAAGACATTCACAAACCAACAATAGCTACATCAAACAATTCAGCAGCAGAATAAAAAGTAATTAATATGACGTCACAACAATCGTCTCCTCGAGACTTGGCATACACAATTAAAATTCAACTTTCAAAATAATTACCAGTCACGTGTAACTGCCATGTGTAACTACTCTTGATAGTCCTTGTTCAATTTGTCACCGATAATTGTCTGATATAACTAACGGATATTTATTCATAAAGTTTAACATAATTCTTATGAATGGATGTTTGATTCATCAGTAAATTACAACAACTGAAACGTGTTCTTACCACATCCTCTGACTTTCTAGCTTTGAATAGATTTAGGTCTTGTATATTCTAAATGTACTTTCCCTTCAAGTCCGTTGAAAACGGTTGATTCGTAACTTGGCTTTGGGTTTTTCAACTCATCTTGTGGGCCTGATGTCATTATACGGTCGCAGAGTTAGGCAGATGTATAGTGGAGTTGACTTGTCCGTCTGTCGACATTTTGCTTGTTCGCAGCTTTCTGAGTAAAGCAAAAACCATATTTTGATGATACTCCACACTGATGATCACTGCAGTCAATTCTAGAATCTATTCGAATTTCGGGGTCATTTAGGTCACTGTTACTCTTTTTGGAAACATTCTGTACAAAAGTATTTTTCTACAGATCTTTGAGTTAAGAACTGCATAAATTTTAATGATACAGTCAAACCTGTCTATTAAGATCACCCAAGGAACCAGAAAAAAGTGGTCTTCATATGGAGGTGGTCTTTATATACAGGTAAAATAAGTGTAATGAGATTTCAAGGGACCTGATTTTAGTGGTATTTATGGACTGGTGGTCTCTTTATAGAGGTGATCGCTAGAGCAGGTTGCACTGTACTTCACACTATTGCATCAGGTTTAAGAGTCCAGTCAAATAAAAATGTCACCTTGTAACTATTGTTAGAAACATTTTACATGTTATAGAAGCTATCCAAACGAACAACTTCACTGATTTTGAACGAAATGCATGCGTCCATATGAAAGAATAAATGGTGATGTAAGCTGTGGAAATATCGTGTCTTGTCTGTGTATGTACTCTGCGTTGTTTTATGTAGCTATTGTTTGTTTGTCAATATCCTTTGTTCTATATTTCTTGTTTCACTGTGATTATTGTGTGTTTGTCATTGTTTAGTATGATTCTTGAATTTGAAAATAAATAAATATAACAACAACCGAGTAGCAATGCCCCAAAAAGTATATTATATATTCAGTAGTAAAACGAAAATGCGCTCTCCTTGTCTACAATTGTATTTTGTTTGCTTGTGTAATTATGAGGCCAAGATCAGATTTTGACATTTGGCGTAGTCTATGTTTCTATGCTTGGCTACGTCCAGTATGTGTGTTTCTGGTCGACAAAGTTGATGAGATGATTGACAGTGCCATGAAGTGTTTTTATTAAATTTTTAAATGTATGTCTAAACTTTAAGACTTCTCGTCTCAAGCGTGAAAGGAGAAGGTTGAGGCCTCATTTATCGGTTAAGCCACATCGCCTGATTTCGTTCTTGGCTACCGTCCAAAGTCTGTCCGCATGGATAACTAGTCTTGAGGATTTTTTGTGACGTCAATTTATGTCCTTTTTTTCTGATGTTGAATTGGTGCGGCTATTGTTGGTTTGTTAATATTTCTCGTTCTGTTGATGCCATTCATCCTGGGTTTTTTCAATGATAATAACATGGCATTTTTGGAGATCTTGTACCCTTTCCAGCTGTTCCTTTGGCATGTTCATACTGTTTGACAACACATACACAAATAAGAAACAATTAAGTTATTTATTATTTATTTCAAAATTACTCGCACGTACAGAGACGCAAAATTGAGCTCTTGAATGATTCAATAGTACCTCAAATGAATCAAGTATCTGATCATAAAAAAGAGAATACGATTCCATGGTTATTATAAATATGTAGTATGTTGTTGAGAACACCTTATGAGTGCGTATTACTTACTCGTTTGTTAACTTCTATTTCAATTTACCAGAGCGGTGGCCCATTGGTTAGTGAGTTCACTTCATGCTGGTAGACTGATGCTAAGATTTCCATGTAGTGGGATCGAACCCCGGTCGCGTCAAAACATAATACGTTAAAATTGGGCAATCTTCTCGCTCCCTACTAAGCACAACATTACTGGGTAGGAGGAGGACTGGTTGGCTCGTTGTCAGGACAAGGAGACCGAGTGAAGTATAATGACAATGTGTCTGCGGCTTGATATTCAGTGAGATAGCACTATAAAAGTCGCCACAAGTACGCACTGTCACAAGCAGACACCGTCTCTTTGTAACCTATACACGAGTTAAAGGGACGCTAAACACCAACAAACAAACAGACAAACAAATCTTTTGCAACAGTTATGAATACGTTTATCATACCCTTGTGATTGTATACATGAAAAATGAATAGAATTCTTATAACAAGTGATCCTTTTTTACGCAATTTAAATACGTAAAAACTCGATTTGTGTAACTTTTCTAGACGAGATCATAACAATTTGCTCTTGTTTGGTTAATTTAAGTGCAACCTCTGCATAATTTATTTTTTTCTAATTCCGTTTTTTGTATTGACTAAGTCAGCGACATATTTTCAAATCATACAGGTACACAATTTTACGGAAGCGCATTTACGACACGAAAGAAAAAAACTTATTCTGCCCGGGCAAAATAAGAATCCTGACCGGGCAAAATTATTAATCTGCCCGGGTAGAATAATGTTTTTTTCTTTAGTGTCCTAAATGCGCTTCCGAACAATTTATATACCTCGATAGAACAAACAATTCTGTAGCCACAGCTGCACTAATTTTAATATGTTTTTACTTTTACCTTAAAAGATTCATTTGAATACAATGTATTCATGTTTTGAACTAAATACTAAGGAATTATCTTACCGTTTTCCAGTAAATTAAGGTATGAACAATATGCACATTTTGTATGAGACGCCAATGATTTCAAACTGCTTATAATAACAAAATGTAAGAAATTTAATACTAAAACCAACTAATTTTCAAATTTTTAAAGTTTCAAATGAACTTTAATGTTCCTTATGTTGTATAAACTCTGTTAAATTTCAAAACATAATTAAAATCAAAAACCATGATTCATAAATTCCAAAATCAGGTTATGCAAATTGAAGAGTATATGAATGAGAACGTATTTATGTTTCATGCCGATGTGTTTATCAGAGGTGCTTGACTGGATTGTATGAAAAAGACTATCCTTCGACAACGATACTGACAGATTAAGGATTGGAATGTCAATCAAATATACAAAACACATATCTTTCATCTGTTTGTATGTATTGTCTAATAATTGCAGATATTTCTTACTGTTTCATTATTTTCATTATAAATTATGCTTGGTTTGAAGTTGTTTTTTTTTTTCTCAATTCATTTAAAGATGAAAGCAAATTCACATTTACTGTCTTGCCCATACTATTGCAAGACTTATCTGGCGCAAATAATCGCAATTTCAGCGCAATCTCTCGCATTTTCTGCGCATTCACTCGTACTTTCTGTGCATTCACTCGCACTTTCAGCGCATATTTTCGCACTTTCAGCGCATACTCTTGCACTTTCTGCGCATACTCTCGCACTTTCTGCGCATTCACTCGCATTTCAGCGCATATTTTTGCACTTTCAGCGCATATTTTCGCACTTTCAGCGCATACTCTCGCACTTTCTGCGCATTCACTCGCACTTTCAGCGGATATATTCGCTCTTTCAGCGCATACTCTCGCACTTCCTGCGCATTCACTCGCACTTTCAGCGCATACACTCGTATTTTCATCGCATTTACTCGCACTTTCTATGCATACACTCGCATTTTCAGCGCATACACTCGTACTTTCAGCGCATACACTCGTACTGTTGGTGCATACACTCGTACTGTTGGTGCATACACTCGTACTTTCAGCGCATACGCTCGTACTGTTGGTGCATACACTCGTACTGTTGGTGCATACACTCGTACTGTTGGTGCATACACTCGTACTGTTGGTGCATACACTCGTACTTTCTGCGCATACACTCGTACTTTATGCTCATACGCTCGTACTTTCAGCGCATACACTCGCACTTTCTGCGCATACACTCGTACTTTCAGCGCATACACTCGTAGTTTCTTATGGACTATCACACGTATACACATGTTTATATCGCATTGGTTGACAGTTCATAACGACTTAAATATACACATTTGTAATGCAATTTAGGCCATCTTGATACATTCGTATGCTTAACTACGATAGAAACTGACTACTCAAATACTTAACACAATATTTGGAGATAGTGCATTCATGAATAATCATAGTAATACAGTTCTTTTTACGTTTATAAGCTTCCAAATTTAACTATTCGAAAAATCAAAATACATAAACAAGGACCCTTCAAGGAAAACAGTAGAAGAAACAAAAGAATAGGTATGGAATGCATATAGAGACATGCACCTTATTATCACATCATCGCTACGTCGTATGGAAAGTCAGAGTTGCTAGGACGGTTATGCGATGGCGCCATAGCGATGATGATAACGCGATGGTATATAATACGATAACGATAGTGCCTGTGTATAATCACAAACGCGTCATCGCAATATCGCAACATCGTCATCGCGTCATGGAGCCTTCCTACACAATGGTGCTATGGTGTGATAGTGATGTGCGTGATCCTATTTATAATCCATAAGCGAAATTTATTCTGTATTGAAAGACATATGATCTAACTTAAGGTTTCGTGTCAAAAATCACACTGTGTGGTTGTTACATAATTCATTGATAATCCGTCGATAAATCACGGAAAACGTTTAAATGTCCGTTTTCATGTTTCTTTCACGTATTTCTGCACTTTTTATCTGTATGTTGTTATTTTCGAAGCCACCCCATATTCATACAACCCCGGCTTGACACAAAGAATACTCAGTCGCATTGAAGACAAACATGTCGTCAGGTAAACATATTTTAATGGCATATTCTACATATTGTTTAACATACCGAATTACCTGTAAGTGATGCTCCATTTCTTCGTAAAGAACTTGTATTAACAATTGTTGCTACAATTTACTTACTGAAGAATAAAAATCACAAGATTCGCCCGTAATTCATATAATTTATATTGTTATTTGTAGAATTGTTTCACACAATTATCATAAAAGCAATCATTTTCACAGTAATTCACAAAATAAATATCCTTTGGTGACCCAGTGTTGACCGTCGATATGTAAATCTTCTATTGTGAGGCCTTACGTAAGGTTGTTTGATAACAAAATGTACACGTGAACACGAAAAAAAGTAGGTTGTGTCTATTGCAAGTTTATTTATGTGTCAACGTTACTGTTTTCGGTCATCACAACACGATTTAGGTCATCGTGCGTGGTTCTCTGGTAACACTATGTTTACATAATGAGCCTAATGTAAACAGCCGACCAAAACAATCGACTATATTTTGTTAATTAAGATATTTAGAGAATCTGAAACTTCACGGTAGTGCGTTTAAACATCATATCTATTGAATCTCAGCAAGTCTGCAGGTTTTCAGATACCAAATTTTGACACGAAACTCGTATATCCTATATGTTTAAGCAGCACAAACACCAACACTAGCTGTAATTGACGAGCAAACGTCACACGACACTTTAAATATTTCTAAACAATTTTTGCTATGACATAAAATTCATTTCAAAGACATTTTTCACATTCATTGTAAAAAAGGATAAATTAAATGTCAATAAATTCTCGTTTGATGGAAAACGTTGGACGCATTTGTTGAGGCAATTGGCATTTTGGTCTCATTTCAAAACCACTTTGCTTCCTATTTCTGAACTATTAAAGTTAATTGAGCAAAACCTGAAATAATTATCAATAATCATCTATCGATCACGCCGATAACACATAATGAACATTTAACAAGCTGAAATACCACAATGCTGGATTTTAAGTTTTAAATCATACAATAGGACTATGCATTAGATAAGAGCCTTTTTACAAATGTAGAATTCTTAAAACTATCTCCTCTTGACGTAAGTTTGCTCTTCGGAATCATCGATTTCATAAAGTACTACTTCTTGTTCGTCTAAGTCTCGCTCCGCACTTCTGTGTAAACCATAACACGAATACAGCACCAAACCTGAAAGATATTAAAGTAAAAATGCAAGATAGCCATCAGACATTGCACAAATGCTAAGTACAACACAGAGACAGTTTTTGGTATGTACACATGGTGACTAGAGTGTGCTACACCTAGGTACGACTCGACGATTAATGGTCTACTCTCCAATATTTATTAAAATTTCAGATACGATGAGAATTATTGTGTACAATACATAAGATTGCGTCAAATTGCGCATACAAGTAGTAAACACGAAATCCCAAGACGATATTCTAAAGCAGGAAGTTCATGGACATAGGTAAATAAAAGGCAAACGGGGGATGCACATACAAAACAAAACAAAATTATCATCTAAAAAAAGGAAAAATCACTCACTTCTATTAAAAACTGAAAGCGAAACCAGGTGCTCACGTTTGAGTAAGCGTTTCCCGTTGCACATGCGTCACCCCCCACAAAACACCAAGACGCTTTTCAACAGGAATGAGTACATGAATATTGGCAATTCAAAAGAAACCGGGGAACAACCATAGGAAAAGACCCGAAAATATACAAATAAAACGTAAGCTATTCAAATCGTTCCAAGCTGGTTAATATTTGGCTAGCGAACATATATTATAAATTGCAATATATGTTTGAGCTTATCTACGCAATAAGGGTACTTTCAAGTAATAATGAACTTGGTTAGCGTTTAAAACTAAATTTAAGGTACGTAACGAACTTGTGTTCAGTAATCACAAAACACTAAATTACTTACTTTCAAAACTCACATTTTCACTCATCTAAATGCATTTTGCAATGGCCATCTGTACGGCCAATTAACGTTTTGAGTTTCATCGGGTTAATACACGCATTCAATCGAACGCACTATTGTTGGAATACGTATGAAAGCACGTCACATTATTTCACCAAGGCCTAAAGTGTGTATCACTATACATGCACTTCGTCAACTCCATCAAGATTGAAATATTGAATAACTGTTGTTAAAATAGATAAAACACCCACACTGTCGTGTATTGTTGTGAAGTGAGTTTACATACATGAATATGGATTATCGTAGCATCGTATGCAAATAATTCGTTTGTTTTAATAATTGATAATTGTTGACTTTTAAGCTGTAAAACCTTTCACTATTCTTTTTCACAGTTACATTATAACATAAAATGTTAATGTTCATACACAACTTGTTATTTGTCATCTTTTTACAATGTGATATTGGACGTGTTTTTGTTCTCGTTGTGTTTGGCACTAGTTATACTGTTTATAGTTTGAACATTGAGAATGTATTTATTGTTCACGTTTCAACAGCTAGCAAAGTACATGTACTTTATTTGTGATGCGCGGTACGTTATATCCTATGCGTTTAAATATCATAATAATATTGCGATACATGACTTAGTAAGTAGCGCCGTTTAATATGATAAGCATGGAACATGCGCACAAGCAAAATAAGCAAAACCACATTTCACTGAGTAAAATAGTCTATAACATTATCATCTCTTTTCGCTTAATCCCAAATTACTGACAAACAATTAAATGTACAAGTAAACATTTGTCTGACGACCAGTAAATGCAATTCTTGCCAGTTTGCTCGTCCACGTTCAGTAAACATTAGATATAAGGAGTCAATGAAGTCCATCCTGTAAATTGAGATATAACTGTCTTCACGATCTTTAATTTATTTAAACTATAGGAAAAAGGAAAAACCTGGTTTTACCAAATTTGTTTTGCGTGTCCCATAGATAGAGCATTACTTACCTATAATTAGCCACACAGAAAACCTAATCCATGCGGTGTATGGCAGCGATGAAATCATAAACACATTTAAAAGTATTGCTATAAGTGGTACAAATGGCACGTAAGGAGTTCGGTAAAAAAGTCGTGTTTGATTGTGTGGTTGTTTTGCAATTAATGCTGTACACGTCACTAATACTACCGCACACGTCACTACAATAGCAACGGCCCACCACGAGGTCGCTGTAACGTAGCAACTTCCAAGTTTTATCAGTAATGCTAGCACCACCGACGTCACTACGAATGACGCCAGCGCTATTGTTGTCACTCGAAGCGTCTTATCTGTTGGCTCTAGAGGAATATCGGATGGAATTTGGAAAATACTGCTGACGCTTCCGTCTGGGGTACTATTAATGACGCTGTCCATTTTATGATATGTACTTCCTTTTGGTTTGTGACTTTTCAGCGGTTTCGATTCTGAATCTTCGACGTAGTTTTCTAATATTTTATTATTTAAACTTAGATCTCTGGTAGAAGAAACATTTCCGTGCACCTGATTTATTATGCCATACGTCCGTGGAACTCTTGAAGAAAACGATGCATACACAAATTCAGTACATTGCGTAAAGTGTTCGTCATCAACATCGTCATATTCCTGAAATAATCCAATATGATCTGGTTGATAACGTACGCACACAACACTGATTGCCACCAACGAGTAAGACACAATCGTCCCGATCGACATGATTTGTATCAATGTCTCCAGACGGAAAAATAGTGCAAACAAAGAAACCAAAACTCCAGAAAGAAGCACCGATATCATTGGAGTTTGACTACATGTATTCACGTGTCCAAAACATTTCAAAATTAGATGATCATTTGCCATGGCAAACAGAAGTCTTGGTAAGGCAAACATAAAACCGATGGTTGCCGCTGCTAATCCGAATATACCTCCAACTGTTATTACGTATTTGGCACCGTCAATACCTCTGGAGTAGAAGGCGTATGGTAATGCAACGTCGTCTGGTAATTTATTCCATGGAAAACTTAGCGTAAGTGCGCATGTCACGCTGAAGTAAAGGACAAAACAGATCACAATAGATGTAAATATGGCTGTTGGTGTTACACTGGTTGGTTTCTTGGTTTCCTCGGCCGTTGATGCTATTGTTTCGATCCCAAGGAATGCGAAGAATAAAACTGCAGCACCGTTGATTATCTACAATTAGAAAAAAACCGAATAAGATTATGATATATATGTTGTAGAAATGAACTTAAAGAAGGAGTTGTCGTAATTAAACTCTGGTCTGATTGGCTTTACTTGATTATTACATCATGTAACAATTATATATAACATTGATTCATTTAAGGCATTTCAGTGCTTATGGTCATAATTTTAAAACATTTTTTTATGAGAAAATCACAAACAACACTCTTTTTTGTTTGAGTCGTTAGAAAAAACGAATCTAAAATGAGTTTTTATTTGATATGGGATGATGAAACGAGTCATGACTTTTTTCATTTTAGCTCGCCTTTCTATATAAAAAAATATTTTATATCAAGAAGTTGCATGTATGTATGCATGTATACATGTAAGAAGTTAATACGACGAACCAATACGACATTCAAAAGACGCAAGTAGGTGGACATGGACAACGAAAACTCGGTAAGCACACAGAAAACCCTAAAAATAGAATTATTAAATAAACAGGAATCATCACAAACTTCTTTAAAGAATAAAACTAGAAGCAAAACCAAGTGTTCGAGAAAGAGTAAGCGTTTCCTGCTACAGTAAGTGACCCGCCGCGATGATTCCGTGTCGTTCCTGTATAAAACATTAAGACATATACTGTTTCCAAACGCAGTATGTATATGCTGGTGTATGATAAAGGCATTTGAAATATAAACCATCCGATGGACAATTAATAAACACCACGATGGTATCAGACTTAGGGACGTGTATCGTTGTACCGTACGTTGAATATACAATGCTTATACACCACATCATCACATATACGGCTGCAGGATATGTGATATCAATACTATCCTATTGCGTGGTTAAGTGACAACTTTTGTTTTTGAATCCTTATCTAGAGCGGATTCAGATTATGTCATGTCATTAAGTGTGCGTTACTTAGATTTATTATCGTTTTCAAATAGCTTTTCTTTTGATATATAAAACCGGAAGCCAGAGATGATGGGTTTGTGCTGATGGGAATTTTATGGATACATTTGAATTTCAAGAAAATGGAATTTGAAAGGCAAATCATGGTGATTATACTCGTCGATGTCAAAGTTAGGCATATCAGTCGCGTGATCGTGTAATAATTTTGCATGTGTAAATAACGTGCATGATATTTAGACATTACGAGTTAACGCTAAGAAAAAATAACACGATCGGGAGCGGTATGCAGTAACACACTCATTTGTTAAAATAAATTAACGAGTAAATTCTAAATGTATCTTTACGTCAATTAACTAGATGCACGGGCATTGATGACAATATCTAGACGACCTGACAAAAAGTATAACAACGATGACATCAAGAAATATTTCAAATCTTGTTTTAATGATTGGAATGGATATGAATGTATAATTAAGATGTGTATTATGCATACAAAACTAAACTAGAAGAGATATTGGATCGATATAACAAACTCGTTGACAAAATAGTTAATCGAAAAACCAAGACGATATTCTAGGTCGTAAGTCCATGGACATTGGCAAACAATAAGAAAACGTTGGACGCACACAAAACATTGAACCAAATATACATTTATTAACTAAATGGACAATCGACACATAAAAAGTCACCAACCGATTGAAATTGCAAGCTAAGTTGTTCCACCAAATATATCATTCCAAAGCGGGTAAAACAAGTCTTTGAGAACAAAGCTCCACGAAGATCGTAAATGAGATGTAATCCTTTTACAGTTTTGAGTTCCGAAGTGTTATTTAGAATTATTGGACTCTTTCGACGCTTACTTTGATTTTTGGAATTGATTTAAGAGCGGCGGAGAGTCAGAACTCTTCCCTTTATGAAAAGTTGGGAAAAGGCCGTCACAGTTTCTGTTTCATTTTTCTTATATCGTGACATAACAAATTATTTCGTCTGCAGTTATGGCTTCTTTACCACTATTGTAACCAACAGACATTGGTATGACATTCGAAGGTTGCGCTGGAATGCAGTACGAGGGTCTCTCACTCTGAGAAATGGTTCTTTCATCTTATAGATATATATTTATTGGTGGCATAATGCAGTTTGCAAATGTTGTATGTTACATTTATTTTTGTTTGTTTTTTTTGTTTTATCAGAGCTTACTGTTTATTACAAGAGTCTATCACTGATATCGGGACGAATTAATATATCTAATTTTTAGTGAACTATTAGAGAAAGCGAATAATTTTTGATAAAATAAATGAGAAACGCGAAAAGCATTTACATTTCTGTAAACACACCAACGTCACTGAAATATTCCTGCGCATTTAAAATGTTATGTCAGTACTTCGTCTTGTTTAAAGTTTCGCAGTTCATGCAGATTAGCACGGGATTCAACTATAACCACCACCTCGTGAAATTTACTAAATCACAAATCAATTCTTATATTTATATTATTTTATGAATTTAATAAAACTATTTTATTTCAATATCGAAAATATAACGACTGTTATTACAAAAAATGAAGGTCTTATCGGTATAATTAACACATACGTCGGAATAGCTAAATGTCGGAATTCCCTAGGGCAATGCCTGAACAATATGACGTCATAATCGTAGCAAGTGGAGCAATTATATTAATCGGTAAATGAACATGATTGACTGTCCGTAGGTTCATCGAATGTAGTTTGAGTTATAAGATAATTATTTATAAATGAGAGCGGTTTTTCCAAATGGTAGTCGTTGTGTGCTAAAGCATTGAAGCAAGTAAGGATCACCTGTGAACATACTTCGGTATGTAAACAAACAAATAGGATCAACAGGAAAAACAGTGCCAGATGCGTACCACCAATAAATGCAATATCTAGATTGGCACACAAACCATTCAAGTGAGAGACGCTTGTCTTATATTCTAGGTATAGTAACAATTTATTTCTTCTTGTTGTAAAATATCCTATTTGAACTGAATTTAAACGTAATTACTTGGTTAAGCTATTTTTGGTGTTGCTGGGATGTGGTTTATGTTCTAATTAAAATCGATATTTCTTAATCAACACTCACTTGACTTCCTAGCTTTGATCTACCAATGCCTTGTCTATACTAAAATTCATTTTACCTGAATCAGAGTAAGCTTAAAATGTCTTCGTGTATTGTTGCTACGTCACGTTGCTAATTTGCAGCAAAGGACTCTTGGGTAAAACAAGTGCATCATTTCCTGTTTAAGTTCGTGGATAACGGTTGATTCCTAGCTTAGTTTATTTTATCACGAACGAGATCCTCTTACTCATGAGGTTGGTGTGACGTTCGTTTTTAATGCCTGTTTCAGTTCGCAGGTTGACGTTGATTTTGGTGTGGCTATTGTTTGCATGTCAATATCCTTAATAAGGAGATTCTATTTCGTCTTAGTTTTTGCACATGCGTACTGTCGATATTAGGCGAGATATTGTGATATCAATGAAATGTTTTACAAGAATCTCATTTACAGGAGGATCTTAAGAACAAATGTGATTTGTGAATCGCATTTATTTAAATCAAAACTTGGACAAGTCTTTATACATTTTTCCATAAGGACATTAGTTCAGATAAGGATCGGCCGTTTTATTCTTTGTCTGCAAATACGACACACTACTAAAACCATCGTGTTATCTTGTTGTCCATATGATCCAATTAAGTGAAAAATCATTATCATACATTGTATTGCTCAAGTGATTCCTGGCGTGTTGGCTATCGAGATCGCATTGATTCCTCACCGCTTGACGGCCACGCGAGAAAAGCCGTGAAATTGTGTACAGCCAAATGAACATTTATTGCAGGGCACGACTGTCTTGTAATGATACAAATTAAGATCTACGATTTGCCGACAATATTAGTAAGATATCCTGGTCCTTGTGTAGACTCAATATAAATGACGGACAGTTTAATTAAATTGATAGAGATACCGACGAATGCACTTGAGCTGGGAGTTCGGGCTACAGTAAGGATGGATTCAATTATCATAATGAAAAACATGCTCATGTCACAACAAATCTGGAAAATGTGTCTTGAAAAGTCAGAGAGAATAAGCTCATCAAAAACAAGGGCATTAACTTATAAGGTAGAAAATGCGAAACCATTCTAGATATAAGTTACAAAGCTATTTTACTCAATGGAAACCAGTCTAAATATAAGTTACAAAGCTAGTTTACTAAATGAAAACCGTTCTAGATATAAGTTACAAAGCTAGTATTCTCTAGTGATACGGACAAACAAACGGTCAACTGGTACGTTCACAGAAAATACCAATTAATACAAATAAGATATAAAAAAATATATATCAAGAGCGTAAAAACTAGAAGCGCAACCTTGTGTCCGCGAAATAAAGATAAACAGCAAGACAAAACAACGATAAACAGCGGGGCGAACTAAAGATAAA
>JAUMGZ010120546.1:0-17361 GCA_032359645.1 Pododesmus macrochisma
AATCTGAATCCCCTTCCCCTAGGGATACTTCCTATCAAGTTTGGATGAAATGGGTCCAGTGGTTTAGGAGAAGAAGTCGAAAATGTGAAAAGTTTACGACGGCAGACGGACAGGATTTGTATGAGAAAAGTCCACCTTGGACCTTTGGTCCAGATGGACTAAAAATGTTACTAGCTCAATTTAAATTTGGAGGAATCATGTTGCTTATCTAAAAATAACCTACAGGCATATTATAAAAGGGAAAGCATATTTTGTTAACATTCAAGTAAATCTAAAGAAACACTCTTTATAAAATAAAATAAGCTATACAGAAATCAACTCTTTTTATGAAGTGTATTAACTGCAAGCAAAATGCTTCCCAAAAAATATATGAGATATGTTTCGATTTTAAATAAATGTTTTGTGAAGCACAAAATATTGATCCCATTCAAATTTTTATTAGACATACGTTTAAGAATTATTCAAAGTGACATCAAAGTCACTCAGGCCATGGTACTACATAAAACTTTCATGGACTTGCAATTGTGAACTAAACAACTTATTATGTTATCTGATCTTTCATATTGTAATTATACAATACAATCAAACAATATGTGAACACAACTCTGGTTGATTTATGGAGACTTTCCAGAGTCCAAGAGCACAGGAACAGGTGGACGAGATGGTCCTGGAGCTGAATGCATGGACTGGTAGGGAGGTTTTTTTGTAAGTTAATCCACTGCTTACATTCAACTCGGATTATTTTATATGTAACAGCTCTCGGCCATAGTTTCTAACAACATTTAAAACAGAGGCCATCTTTCATTGTTAAGAATATCTGATAAATAAGTTTGAATTGAAACAAAAGGGCGGAAATTCATATACATGTAGCGCTAGCGGCATCTTTAAAAACATTTGGTCCCTTCACCAAGTAAAGGTTTTGTTGATTGAAAATAACAAAAATTGATGTTTTCACTTAACGTGGTTGAAAAAAGAATGTTTTCATTTGAAAGTAAACATAATGATTTTATAAATAAAGATAAGTCAAAAACTTGTGGTGTACATGTATCAAGGTTTGAAATATAGAATAGTTAAACAATCTTTAAAACACATGTCATGTACAAATTCAGTCCATACTAGTGAAGTTATAACTATAACAGTCAATACTGTGATGAGACTTATGGTTATATACATATAACACAGGTTAAAATAAGAAGGTATTGCACTCTTAATTAAAATCTATAACTAATAATCCTTAAGCAGCCTTAAGATACAGTATCAATTCAAGATGAAGTACAACCGTTTCTTAACTTATTTTTACAGAAGTGCTAACAAAATTTTGCAAGAATTTTTTTATACATTCCGTCTAATATCATCGTGCTTTCAGTTTAATATGAGCCACTTACTTTCAGTTCTTTTCATTAAAAAAGTCAAAGAAAAGGGAAAAGACATGAGGCATCTTATATAATCCAGCCTGTTCTCAATACTCTTTATTATTTTATATGCTTGGATCAAGCTTATATAGATAGTGAGGACCTCCCTGAAAAGCTTCACCTATGTTCCCAATTTTGGAATATTAAGATGATGATGGCTCCCCCGATAAATACCTACCAAATTTGTTCATTTTTGAGCACCCAGATGGTATGATTTGCAGACAATTCACCTAAAATTCAACTCATCATAAACTTAAAGTCACGGTTTATGCCATTTTAATTTTGACATTTCCTGAAACATCTTATTTCTCACTTAAATGTCAAACACTAATAATGCATGCAGTTGTCAAAGATGACCAGATTCCCAGCAACTTATAACAACAATTTGTTGGAAAACCATTTGATTACCAGTAAGTTAATAAATTTTATGTTAAAACTTGTATAATAATATATTATTAGATATATATACTGTATTATAAGCTTAAACATCAATTAACACCAATCTGTCAGAAAATATACTCAGTGACTTAAATTCAACAAATGATCTCGTAAAAATGCCCTGATTCTTGCACAACCTTTTTTTGATTTTGTATAGGTATCGTTATTTATGTATATGTACAGTTATTAAATTAATTCACAGTAAAGACTTTTTCTAATGTATACAATATCATGTGATGAATTGGTCAACTGATGAGTATTCATACAACATATAGGTATGACAATGTCACATATCTTACAATTCTATTGTTAACGACAATATGACTTAACAAGTCTCAACAGACTGTTTATATCATATTACTTACATATATGTATAAATGCATGTTGAAGGAAAGATTTCTATTTGATTCTGACCTTCCAGGTAATTTAACATAATAACTATTTGAAATATTTTGTAATATTATACTAATTTCTGCTCCAGACAATGTTGGTATATATCAAGTTCTAGAGGCCAAGACAAAGGTCAATATATGTAAATATTTATATTTAAGCTCTTTTTGTACCAAGGATTTGAGACACAAGGAATATATACATGTAGTTCAATAAAAATAATATACAATTATAGCCTTTCAATGAGGTTGATACAGAGATATAAAGACTTTTGAAGGACATATCGACCGAGGAGGAAGCCTGAGGTTGATATGCCCTTGAAAAGTCTATATATCTCTGTATTGACCGAAAGCAAAAGGCTATAACTGTTTTATTATTTTATTATATTATTTTATGAATACACATATCTCTGATTTAACACTTTAATTCGTAAGTGTGGCCAAAATTCCACTTCAGCAACCAGGTCATACTACTTTTTTTTTTAACTTCACATCTGCCTTTTTGATGGAAAAAAAATATCCAAAAACTCCTATAGTAACAATGATCCATGGTCTAAATAAGTAACTATTTGCACAAATGTTTTCACTTTATCAAATCCTCAGAAGATGCATAGTAATGATAACATATTTATGACGTCATAGTACATAATATGTATTATGACATCATTTTGGAGCTATTTATGGAAAGAGAAGGTCAATTGGTATCTTCTATTAGTATAACTAGGTCCGTTTGGTAAAAAATAGAAGGACAAGTGACTACGAATGAACAAATTGAATTCTCTAAATAATATGATTAAATAATGCTTTGTATTTTATCAATATAATATCAAGGTATAACATTGAGTCACTGATGAACTCTGTTCCCATCACATTCTCACAAATAAAGCTTAAACGGTACAAGTCTGAATTTCCAAAAAGTTTATAAACTTTACACAGATGATTCATAAGATATACTCTTTCTTGATGGGTGTTGCTCAGGGAGGGGGAGTGTAAAGTCATCTGGAGATGAACACGGAGGACTCATTGGGGAGGGGGACTGCAGCACTTTGTGACCAGTCGGGGATATTGGAGTATTCGGCTCCGACTCAGACTTTGAGCGAGACCTTTTAAATGAGAACCTCTTGGGTGACGGGAAAATTCCAGGTAAACCATGAGTTGGTGATGGTTGTGACGAGTTCTGAACACTTAAACTACGGATTCTAGCAAACAATTTTTTTGGTCTGGATTTCTTGGATTTAGTTGGAGACATTGGTCCCTGTGGTGAAGTGGGAGACACTGAATTGTCTGATGAGCTTGGAAGTGACAGTGTATCGTCACCTGTACTTGAACCTAATGGAATATTTTCCATCTCATCCTCGTCTGGCTTCATGATGCAGATATCATATGCTACTATTGACGCATGGTCCAACTTTCCTGCTGCTTTTGCCATCTTTTCTACAATGTCAGAGTCTCTTCTCTCCCTTTCTTTCTGTGTCATTTTACGCCGGACGTATAATGCTGGATTTTCTAGTATTTTACGCTTGCCATCTGTCAAGGATAAAACATGTTGTACAAGAGCACCACACAACTCTTGACTAGAACACGGATTTTCGGTGACCAGTTCATATTCATGGATTACTCGCTCCATTTCTTTCATAGCATATAAATGTCTTTCGTTTGGATTCATTTCTGGTTTGATTATCAACTCGTTTACAGGCGATGTTGGAGACACACCGTTGCAGTTTGGGTCATTTGACTTTTGTGCTAAAGCGACTTTAGTAATTACTGGATCAAAATTATCAGAAATTCCATCTGTTGTTAAGAACACTATATCTGATGCCTTTGCGAAGGTCATTGAACAAGTTAAATTGCGCAGTTCTGGATTTTTGCCATTTACCGGTCCTAACGCACCCCCTGCATCTCTGATGTCTCTTTCGGAACTTATGTCATGTGATCCTACCGTGACTTCCCGTATTCCTTTATTATGACTTAGAATATATGCGTAACTATCACCTACGTTGACACAACACACTGCAAAATATTCTGAGTTTTTCAGTGGACATACCATACATGCACACATGGTTGTAAGACCTCCTTCATTTTGTAGTATACAGCGATGTGCCTCATCAAATGCTTTTCTCAACAGTTCTATAACTTCCTGAAATAAAAATCACATTATTTAGATGAACATAGAATTTATATTAAATCTTTCTATAACAACTAGTAATAATGAACAAATTATCAGATTTATTACATAATGCACTGTTTTTATTCTATAATACTGAAATCAACTATTTCCAATTTACCCATACAAAATCGGTATATTGCACTGAAAAATGTTAAATTGCACGGATAAATGTCTCGACTGTGCAATATTACTTTTGTTTTGCACAGTCACATGAACTAAATTTGCAAAATCACATGATTGCTACGTGAATATTTTCTAAAAGACATTGATTTCAAGCACTGACACTGACTGCTTTGTTGTTCGTTGCTGCCTGATTGTCAACATAGCAGAGAGGTTTTCCTCTACTACTGAGGACAATTTAGAACCACTTTTAGTGGCTTGTAAAATTAGGATCCAATAAAGTTTAAGGTTAATTAAAAGTGTGTTTGATAATTTTTATGATTATGTCATAAACATGTATAAAATGGGTAGTACATCATTTACCATTTTCTCCTTGGTGCTGGTAATTGACCAAGTGATATATAGCAAGTGGTCAATTACCAGCACCTTAGGTCAAATATTTTTGACTAAACCATGAGAAGTCATTAAAAATTTGTATAATATTTGGGGGAAAACAATTGTAAAATCATATAAAATGTTTGAAAACAGCAATTATCACAAATAATTGGTCAGAAAACAAACTAATATTGAACTACAAAGACTTAACATCCCAATAAACTAGCTGATACTACACTGAACTACCAAGACTTAGTATCCAAACAGGAGGCCCAATGGGCCTTGATACGCTCAACTAAAGCTTTAAACTTTCTTGGTCAACTAATTTATTCCCCTAAAAATGTTCCATGTCAAATTTCATATAAAATTGTGTTGTTGTTTTAGATGCAAGCATTAAACTTTTGGCCTTCTAGTTTATAAAAAGATGTTTGAAATTTTGTCAAATTTCCCTCCTTTTGGCCCCTAGTTGCAACCCTTGTGGCATCCCATGGAGCGGAGTCCCATCATTTGAACAAATCAGAATTCCTATTTCCTAGGGAAGCCACAAAACAATGCATTAAGCTTTAGGCCTTCTTGTTTATAAGAAGTGTGACAATAACTTGTAGCAAGTGTTGTTTAAATCAGTTCAATAGGTTTTGAGGAGTACATGTACAAAGGTTTTTTTTATAAAGGGCCATAGCTCTGGTAAAAGGGGAGGTAACTCAAAATTATATAGATTACTCACCTCAGCAGAGTGTGACGATAAATTATAGCAAGTTTTATTTAAATCAGTTCAGTTCTTCAGGAGGAGTAGATGTGCAAAAGTTTTTTTGATAAAGAACCATAACTCTGTTGAGAAGTGAGGTAACTCAAATTCATATAAAATACGCATCACTGCAGGATTTGGTGATAAATTGTACCAAATGCCGTTGAATTCATTTAACTAGTTTCGGAGGAGTAGTCGAACAAAGTTGTGTTGACAAACGGACATACAACCTGATTCTAGTACACCCCAAAACAAAACTTTTGGGGGTATAATAATTACCGTTAAAACCTGTGTAATTTGCGCATTTGTGCGGGGAAATTTATGCTTCAAAATCTTGATGCGCAAATTAAACAAGAAGAGAAAAATCCAGGAAAGGTTCACGCATTTTCAGGCAGCTTTATACATTGAAATTTGACCAAGAAATGGCTATTGGTCATTCAGAGCAAAAATCTCACCTGTTTTCATCATTTTGATAAGCAAATATAACAAAGTACATTGATACTACTGCTATTTGTTTCTAGTGTCTATGTTTCCTGGTATTTTCAAGGTAAAAGCCTATAATGAAGGCAGAAAGCGCCATATTGAGGCCGCCAAATGCATTGATTTTCATGTTAACTAATTAGAGTTACCTCCCTTCCTCTATTAATAATACGGACAACTCAAACTGGGAATTTCTTTTTCATAGTTATTCTATTTATATTCATGCATCACTAAGACATGCTAATCTCATTGGTCAGTTAAAAGTGGCCTGGTTCAAAGCTAAAATAACCTGGTTCAGTTAAAAGTGGCCTGATTCAAAGCTAAAAATAACCTGTTTCTTATTGTTTCAAAATGACGCTGTGCTTTACCGACTCCTGAAGAAAAGAGAGACATTTGGTCATCAACTATGACGTGAATATTACTGGTCTGGATGTTATTTCAAGGAAACTTAATAAAGAAATATTTTAAAGTAATCAGCAACTATTTTCTAGTCAATAATAATAAATTTGGCAAATTACACAAATGGGCACATTACACAAGTTTTTATGGTAATATAACATCTTAAAGAGACAATGTCCACATCAAACTTCACTTCGGGGCATAAAAACCAATTCAAGAGGATCTTTTCTTAAACTAGCTACAAATCAACCATGCTCAGGAGAAAATGAATTTAGAATAGACAAGACCTAAGAAACAAACACGGGGAGGTAAGAAAGCCTGATGGTTGGGAAAATTGAGAAAATTGGAAGAATGAAATATCAGAGGATAGCCTTTGGATACATTTTCGTGTGAACAATCAATTGCAACATCAGGCTATATATGTTAACCCAATCAAAGGTGGAAGCTGTTAATGAAATTGATCTAAATCTAAGATAAGGATCACCTGTGTATTGACTGGTTGATCCTTGTCCTGAAACAATTTTTTGTTGATATAATTCACGCTCCCATACAGCGCACATCTGGCTGCCGTACGTGATTTCTCACCCCAGTTCACACCATCTGCTATCATCATGAGACAGTTGTTCTTTCTTGTGCAAATGGCAAATGCATCAGCGATGGGATCACCTATCATCATATGGGAAAAATATTAAATCACTTGCTTAAATATTTTAAATTTAAAATGGACAATATATTATTTAATAACAAAATATTTCTATATGAAACTTTTATGTGTATGTGTATGTTTATAGATATATTATATAGGTTTATTTAGTCCTTACCTACATTGAATGGGTCTTTTTGAAAAAACAAAAAACAAGAAATATGATAGATTGGTAATTCAAATTGATTGAATAACTTTTAACTAACTAGTTCTATATAAATATTTCCTCAGTGCTTCAAAATACAAAGGGAAATTTCTTCACTATGCATTCTTTATATTGCATGCTAAAAATCTCCAATTATTAAAGATGTTTTTGCATACCTGACATTTTACCATTAACTGGATGTTGTTCATACAAGGATATACAGATACCATAAGATCTTTGATCTTTGTTGTTCCAGTTTGTGACCCCCGCACAATTAGCATTAGCCAGTGTAAAATTTCCATCTGAAAGCAATATATTCATAAAATGAGAATTTCCTTTAATTTAAAGAAACATCTTTTTACTTATCAATACCTTAGCCTTTTACATGAATTCCAACTTATTATATCAGGCCACAAGGTTATAAACTTTAAAAATCCGACTCAGATTCAAACTCAGGATTTCTGAATAAGATTGTATCACTGACACATTTGTTTGTTTCATTGAGGTTTTTACGTCCCTTCAACTCATGTTTAGGTTATATTGAGACAGTGTCTGCTTGTGAAAGTGCGCAAGATGGCGACTTTATAGCCTTGTCTCACTGGAATATCACACACCCCAGACACATAGACATGATACTTTACTTGGTCACATTATCCCAACACCAAGCCAACCAGTCCTCCTCCTACCAAGTAATGCTGAGCACTTAGCAGGGATCGAGAAGATAACCCAATTTTAACGTTTTTGGTTTGATGCGGCTGGGAACCAGTGCCTACTGGATCACCAGATGAATGCTCCATACCAGTGGACATGGTTGTCTATTTATAAGAAAATTGTTCAAAACTACAGAACTGGTACATCAGAAAACTGCTGAGAATTATACACTCAGTCGAGACCCTATTCAATATATTTCAATAACATTGTTTGAAATCCTGAGTCTGGGTCTGAGTTTACTATCAGGAAAGGGTTATAGCCCCAGGCCTGGTACTGTCTATAGTTTGATGGTCCCCCAGGCCTGGTACTGTCTATAGTTTGATGGTCCCCCCAGGCCTGGTACTGTCTATAGTTTGATGGTCCCCCCAGGCCTGGTACTGTCTATAGTTTGATGGTCCCCCAGGCCTGGTACTGTCTATAGTTTGATGGTACATGAATATTAGTTTACAGGACTGAAAAAAACTAGCAGCAACTTAAATCTTAAATGGAAAACATGCCAAACGAAACCTTACTCTTTCCTTTGTTAACTGAATTTGCACACCCAAAAAGTTTAATGTACAAAATGTACTTAGATGGCATAAATAAAATTGAAATACAATTTCACTTCCAATTGATATTAGATACAATAAACATTTGGAAGATGCATGAAACGTTTTACAGCATAACAAACAAGAGGCCAATAGGGCCTTAATGTCCATCTGGTTGAAGTAGTTTCAGAGAAGTCGTTTAAAGGCAAACTATCAAATGTACCCCTTTTAGCCCTGCTCACCTGTCTCCTCGGGGGTCAGATACTTCATTTGTATAATCTTGAATCCCCTTTCCCTTCCCCTTAGGATGCCAAATTTGGTTGAAATCTGCCAAATAGTCTCAGAGGAGATCTCGTTTGAATACATACTGTCAAATTACCCTTTTGGCCCCTCCCATCTGTCCCCTGGGGGGTCAGGGACTTCATTTGCACAATCTTGAATCCCCTTCCCCTAAGGATGCTTCCTGCCAAATTTGGTTGAAATGTGCCCAATAGTCTAAGAGGAGGTGTCTTTTGAAGGCATACTATCAAATTTACCCCTTTTGGCCTCACCCACCTGTCCCCTGGGGGGTCAGGGACTTCATTTGTACAATCCTGAATCCCCTTCATTTGTACAATCTTGAATCCCCTTTCCCTAAGGATGCTTCCTGCCAAATTTTGTTGAAATCTGCCCAATAGTCTAAGAGGAGATGACATTTGAATGCAAACTGTCAAATTTACCCCTTTTAGCCCTGCCCACCTGTCCCCTGGGGGGTCAGGGACTTCACTTGTACAATCTTGAATCCCCTTCCCCTAAGTATGCTTCCTGCCAAATTTGGTTGAAATCTGTCCAGTAGTTTCAGAGGAGATGTCGTTTATAGCAAAAGTTAACGATGGACGGACGACGGAAGGACGGATGGACAACAGACAGAATTTATATGGGAAAAGTCCACCTTGTGGACTTAAAAGGGTTCTTATCATAACATGGCATACATATGTTATCTAAATTGCTTATCTTTGCAAAATTCCATAATTTTTGTTTGCATTAGTTGTGGAAATACTGCAAAAAGTCTATTTATTGATTCCCTAAGCAATATTGCTCCACCAAGTTCATAAATAACACATAGCAATGTGTACAGACTATCAATTTCTTTGGGTTAAATAAACACAATATTTATTTCGATTTACAGAGCTTTTCCATAGGTAAGCTTGGGTATCATGCCATCTCTCAAACGTATGAAAACCAATCATGATGCAGGCTGTAATAAATCAAAGAGTTACTGACTACTCCACTTAGGATATCATTAATTCTGGTACATATTGACACACATGACTTGATATATGTATATTAACTCACTGCTTTCATTACAGATTAATGGATAGGCCAGCCCAGACTCAGGTCCCGTGTAACTGGAGAAAATCTCATCGCTCAGCGGTGCAATGTCTAAATACGGCAAGTCGTCTGAACACTTTCCAGAGTATGTTTCATTGCCGAATCGTGCCATACTGAAAAAGAAAAAAATTAAAACAAATTTTAGGGAATTTTATAGCAGCTCAATTAATTGCTGATGTGAAACGCAAACTTGATGGCATATATAGGATGATAATATACTTCATTCAGGATTTATAGCTTGTAAATTAATTTAAGATCAGGTTTTGACAGTGTCCTTTGCATTCCAAAGACATCGGACAGCCTGACCTGACAGATAAAGTTTCCTTCTGAACAATAAAATTACATAATTTATCCAGACTGAATGTCTGTTGTCCAATTTGTTGATTTGTAATGATTTCTGCACTGAGTGTCTGCTTACAACAATACAACAGTACAAATTAAGACAAATTTGCAAAGTCTATAGTGCCATCTTACTGGAGTATCATCTCCAAACAGCACGTACAGTGGTATTATTCCAATCAAGGTACAATGTATCATTACTATTCTAAATCCACCAATGTTTGTGCTATCCTTTCAATATCAATCATACAGACCAGAATTTGTCATATATAAAAGATAATTATCAAAGAAAAAAATACTGTAATTACATAGTGATTTAACTATTACACAGATGAAATTGCATGTCAAATGTTCAAGTCAAACTTTTGAAGCAAAACTTCCTAATTTTTTTCTCAAACAAACATATTCAAATTAAATACCCGGTAATAAATCAAAATCTAAGAAAATAGTTGCCAGCGTAAATAATAAAGGCAGTGAACCTCTTTAACAATTCCAACGAGCTAAGTTTAACTTACAATGAGAACTTAATGTAACTCACCTTTACCATGATAACAAAGACCCAGAAGAAAAATATATAACTCGTACCTATGTCTATGTCTATGCAGCAGCATCCAAAAGATGCTGTGACCTTGGTTAACACTTGTACATGTATATACATGTCAGTATGACCTATATATACAGTAAAGACATATTTATGATCTGGGCAATCTCTAGTACATTCACAGGAATAGGTACTGGGGTAATAGTATATGGTACACTCTATAGAAGTGAATATCTTGGATATTAAAGATGAGATGTTTAGATAGTCCTTAGCTTACTGTGTGTTAGTGGTGTTTTTCTTTCTACAGTTATACTACAAGTACATAGTACATGGTAGTGACAGGTTTATGTGACATTATAATGATAGACCTAGCAATGACCCGAGTGTCTTATTATTGACTTTGTTCTAGAATTACATTGTATCAAGAAATCTGTCCTTATTTTCATTCCATGCATATACCATGTACATTGTATGTAAACCATGAAAAGTATTGATGAAACGATTGTTGTAAAATACAAAAAAAAACAAAGTTTAAACTTTTAAGAAACAGTTCAGAGTTTGTAGAATGAGCATTTTTGTTCTGTATATGAAATGTTACTGCTCATACCACAGTATTCATCACAAGACAAATTGAGTTAAATTTTGAAACCTTTAACCTTTTAAATTTTTTAGTTCATGTAGTTGGATTTTTTTTTTTGATGAGACTTTCATTTTGCAAGTAGAACACTTCAATGTGAAACCACATATGAAGATTCAAGTAAACAGAGTTAATCAAAAATCTACCCAAGATTCTAAGTGAAATTAATGAAGCGAAAATTCTAGATCACGAAAGGTCATATGGACTTTCATTTCATTTTGCAGGTAGAACACTAAACCACATGTGAAGTTTCAAGTCTGTGGTACTCAGACTTGGGGCCGATTACATTGCAATGTAATTGATTACAATTACAATTACTTTTTTTTTTTAAATGTAATCAATTACAGAAAATTAAGATTACAATCACTATTACCAAGTCTGGTGGTACTTAAACTTTCTAGTAATCGGAGACGATCAAAAACTATTAGTCTAACCAAAGTTTGCATGACCAATAATTTAAAAAAAAAAAAGAAAAAAAAAAGTACATAATTTCAAATAGGGAGGACTAATGATTGGGATAAATTGGTACCTTGAGCCCCTACACCCCCAGCCAAGGTCATGCAGGTCACAGTTCAAAATGTAAATATAGAATATTCATACAGACTGTTTATGATTGATTATGGCAGTATCACATCAGACAGGATGTTTACACACATATCTTAACTTGTGTTTACATTTATCACTGATAATGATAGCATGGATGGTCTCAAGAGCTTTAACTGACAAAGTATCGACTGTTACTCAATACCAATGCAAACTGCACTTAGAAATTTTACAGTACATAATAGTTCCCTACATGCCTTATTGCACATGCTGATAAATCCATTGAAGTAATATCAGGATTACTGGACCATAAAATTGGAAAGAGATGCTTTACTGTATTAATCTACTCTTAGACACGCTTGACTGACTATACGTGTTTACATGTAACATATACATGTAAGTTAATGTCTCTTATTTTTACCCATTGAAACATGCAATACAATTCAAATCAACATTCAGATATTTTGTAAAAGGATTTTTTTAGCCAGCAGAGCAGGATCCCTATCTCTGGAATCTTCGTGAGTCTGTTGGCAAATTTTAACAAAGATAACAAAATATTACCCAGTAACTGTAAATTATAAATATACACAAACATGTATAGGAACAAGACTGCTACTGCTATTGAAAGTTCAACTTCCTGTTTTTATGGGTTATTTTGCTGTTGTTTTTTCACTTAGGTTTAACGTCTTTTAAACACATGTTTATGCCATATCAGGACAGTTTCTGCTTGTGGCAGTGCACACTGATGGCGACTTTATAGTACTGTCTCACTGAAATATCATGCAGCAGACACATTGACATGTTACTTCACTCAGCCACATTATCCTGTGCTCTCCCTTAAACATTTCATAGAACAAAGGGATTTGTTAAAAAATAAATCATAGGACAATACCATCAAAGTTATATAGCACCATGGCACCTATCAAACATGATGATGTTTGAAGAGTATCTAAGCACCACAGATGGAATTATAGCACCATAGTACCAAGGTGGTGTTATATATATAGTGCCTAGGGAAAACACTGTCTTCATAATTTGGATTAATATGCAACATAATGAAAAGAAAACGGTGTAATAATGCTTAACACTTATTTGGATCAGACCACACAGCTGGCATTTTTCTTTTTGAATTTTAATATCGGCATATACAATGTACATAAACTAGTAATATGCATGGATTTTCAATTGCCAAAAGTTTGCTTATCTAAGGTCACCAGAGTCTTAAAAACAAATCAGGCAGAATGGAACTGTATCCATGGTTTTTTGAAAACTGAAATACTTGTACAGCATAACAGATTCGCATTCTTCTCTATCATCATGTACAATAGTGGTAATCTACTTTAGATTTGTCTGGCATATAAAGGTAAATATGTTACATGTATGCAATGAATTCAGACAACAAACAAGTACAATAGTTCTCTACACAGTATGTGCAGACTAATTATCCTAATTAACCAATGTTACACCACATGAACAACTGTTTTATTAGTGAAAACAATTCCAATAACAGATGTCCAAATACATGTACCGTGCCCACACTTGCCAACTTTTCAAAATTTTCATGGGGGAGATTATATCACGTGTTATAATCTAATGGTCTAAAAAGTGCTTACAATGCACCATATTTGGCAAATAATATAGTCTAAAATGACATACTTTCTGTTACTTCATGCAATGTATTAATTTGACTTGAGATTAAAACAATATTTAGGGAATTTATATAATACTGAAGATATGAAAAGTCAAAAATGAGGGTAACAAATTGGTAGTCTCCCTCTTAAATAGAGAAACTTGGCAAGTATGCATGCCACAGGAGCTGCTTTTAAATTGATACTATAATAATATAATCAGTTTATTATAAATGCACTATATAACTAATGCACTATGCCAAAACATTCTTAATTTAATACGTATAATAAAGATCTATACAAATAGTATGTTTATATAATTTTAATATATTCATTTTGTACCTGAATGAATCAATGAGTCACTTTAATTTACGGAAATGTTTCATGATGTTATCAGTGAAATTGACATAAAGAATACATTACAGTTTACACAACAATTTTAGACTTACCTATAAACATTACTCGTATGTGTATTTAAACTATACCAGATTATTTAAGAAAGTCATTAGAATAACCTCCAATATGCAAGAGTCAGCTGTGATTATGAATGTTTCCTTAAACATATAGACAATATAATGTATATAATCAGCAGTTTGTAGAAATATGATCCAGCATAATATAGCAGAATTCAGTTTTGAATGTACTGGTCCATCGTATTCTTTAGTGCATGCATTCAAAACATACTAAACTTTCCAAAGAGCACTTTGTCTTAAAGTTTATGTTGCCCCAGGGAAATACACGTACATAACATCCTTAGTTGATAAAGCAATGAAGTCGAACAGATTGGCTTACAGAAACGTGGCTATGAGTTACATTCTTCTCCACATTGACTGAAGTTTCATATCAGTGATCATCTTGATGTGAGACAATCTATGTCCTGTTCTGTGTTCATGATGTCTGATAATGTCATTCCAAGAAATCTTTATCCAATATATCGACTATTGAGTTGAGCAGGAGCCAAGTAAATGTACAGTTCTATTAAGTGAGTTGTCAGACTGGTCAATAACCTTTATGTGTAAAACACTTTGTTATAAAAACCTTCATGATTACTCGTAAGTTAGTATGGTAACTGCTGTAGTTTGTATGTGTATAGTATGTTATACCACAGTGAACAGGCAAAGGAAATGTAATATGAAATCTTTATATGAACTACAGCCTCATGAATGTTCATATCTTTCCAAGTCAATATTGTTATGGTCATTTTTATCCAATTTTAGTTTTTAAAAAAATTCAAATAAAAGAAACTTATAAAAGCAAATTCTTGGATATATCCCTCCATTCATTCATTCAAAAATTTTATAAACAAGAGGCTGATTGGGCTTTAATGTCTATCTAACTAAAACAGGAAGTCATATAATTTGATTTTTTGCATTTCAATTATTAATATTTTTGTCTAATTTCCTCTATTTCCCCCTAATTGTGACCTTGCACATTAAGCTCAATCATTTGAATTAATCTACTCCCCTTAAAATTTACCTAGGAATGTTTTTCAAGAAGTCAGAAATGTGAAAATTTATGCACTTTTTTTAACTTTGACCCCAAAACCTATCTTTTATCCCCGGGTTATGTGTTTAACAAACTTGGTTCTTCATGATGTCCTAAGTAAATACATGTACCAGCATTAATCTCTAGACCTGCTAGTTTAATAGAAGAAAACTTTACCAGGGGAAAAGTTTACCAGTAGAAAAGTTGTCAAATTTTCCCCACTTTGGCCCCTAGTGGCAACCCCTTGCGGCCAAAATCTATCATTTGAACAAATCTTAATTTCTACTAAGTTTGAATGAAATTGGTCTTCTGGTTTTGGACAAATAGTAGAAAATGTTCACATATTTGCTATAATCAATTATTAATATTGTAAAGTTTTGACTGCAAAATGTGTTACCTACTTTTTACCAAATGGTCATGTCTTGAATAAGCACAGTACTTTTCTCCGTGCCAAAAGTTACTACAAGCATTCTTAAGCTACATGTAATCTAGGCCTTCCAGTTTAATAGAAGATTTTTTTCAATTTTGGTCCCCTAGAAGCCCAATCCCATCATTCGAACAAACCTAAATTCCCTTCACCTAAGGATGTTTTCTACCAAGTTTGGATGAAATTGGTTAAGAAGTTTTGGAGAAGAAGTCAAAAATGTGAAAGTTAACATATAATTTGCTATAAAGGGTGTTGAGGTTTGATCCTAAAATGTGTACTGGTAACCTATTTTTACCCTAGGGTCACAACTTGAACAAACTTTGTTCTCCATGCCCAAAGAATGCTACAGTTAACATACATTAAATTTTCCCTTTTTGGCACAACTAATGGTGACCCCTTTAGATCAAACCCTATCATTGGAACAAATCTGGTGACCTTTCTCCTGTGTATGCTTCCAGCTACCAAGTTTGGTTGAAATTAGTCTATTGTTTTGGAGGAAAATGTGAAAAAGTTAACATTTTTCTATAGTGTTGAACTTTGAACTTAAAACATGCAACTTATTTTTGACCCGAGGGTTACGCCTTTAACGACAGGATTAATATGAGAAGTTGAGTCTACAATGTACCTTGGACCTTTAGTCGAGATTGAGTAAATAACTAATAGTTTTGTTTTACCCCAGTTTCAGAGTAAATTAATTGTCTAAAACAGTACAAAAATTTGTCAAAGAAAATAACAATTGTACATGTACATCTTCTGAGTTTCTTTTCCAATGTGTTCGTTAATAGTACTGTAGTTAAAATCAGATCATATATATGCATTGATATCATTCCAATGTACTGAACAGTGAACCTGAGAAAAGTGTTGTTCAAATTTGACAGACACTGGTAAAAGAAACTAGCCAAAATATTACAGCCATGAAAAAACATACAGTAACTATTAGTAAAATATCTAAATTAAACTGCACAATATCCATTTATCCTTTTCATAACACTTTTTATACCAAGTAGTGTTAAATATAACTTTAACCTTTAAAGAGACACATGATATAGTAGAAGACCTTTTGCCTCTTGAAACAGAAACGGATATATATATATACATTTAAATCAATATATAATAAAGATTATTAAACCATGGTTATCTATTCGTTTTTACACCAACCACTAACAAGAGGCCTATCGGGCCTTAACGTCCATCTGGTTGAAATAGGCCACAAACCTAATATTTGCATTTGAATACTTTAGACCCCAGGGTCATACCTTAAACAATCTTGGTTCTCCATGCCCTTAAGTCATTACAAAACAAAGCATTAAGCACTAGGTCTTCAGGTTAACAAGAAGATTTTTGAAATTTTGTCAAATTTCCCCCAATTTTGACCCCAAAAAAGGCGCCCCTGGGGGCCTTAACCTTTCATTTGAACAAATCTGAACCCCCTTGCCCTAGGGATTCCTTCAACCAAGTCTGGGTGAAATTAGTTCAAACATTTTGGACTAGAAGTCAAAAAATGTGGAAGTTAACATATTTGCAATAGTGTTGAATTTAACCCAAAAACGTGTAACCCATTTTTGACCCAGGGTCACGCCTTGAACAAACTTGGTTCTCCATGCCCAAAAGAAACTAAACACCAACACATTTTAAAAGCTCTAGGCCTTGTAGATTATCAGGAGAAGATTTTTGAAAATTTAGCACATTTTCCCCCTTTTGGCCCCCTAGTGGAGCCCCCTGGGGGCCAAGCCCCTTCATTTGAACAAATCTGAATCCTCTTCCCCATGGGATAGTTCC
>JAUMGZ010120657.1:0-17360 GCA_032359645.1 Pododesmus macrochisma
TAGAGAATCGGAAACGGCGCGGTAGTACATTTTAACACCATACCTATTGAATCACATCAAGTCTGCACTTTTTCAGACACCAAATTTTGACACGAAACTCTTACATCCTATGCGTTTAATGAAATGCATTAAGGCTACGGTAACCTGCTCATCAATCTGATTAACAAGAGGTTAAATATGCAACGCATTAAAAGGTCAAAGTAAACTTTTCAACTGTGAATGTTTAGTATCACAATGTTCATTTCAATATAAAGTCAAAACAATACGGCATATTATATAAACTGTTTCTTGGCCTTTATTTCCACTAATTTTAAACCAATTTTTTTTCGATTTTAAGGCTTGTGATTCGTTTAAGGACGGCGACTGTTTTCAGTAGTGCAGACTGATGGAGTTTTTACAGTCACTGTCATTTATAAAGTACATAATAACTCTTGTTAGTTTATAGTCATACTTCACAGAGGTGTCATGCCACGTGCCGTATATGTTGTTAACATTGTATTGATAACTCGGTGAAGTATCATGTTATGATCATATTCATGGACTCTGAGTAAACCAACAATGTATTCTCTTTTCGGTTATTTTAAGAGGGAAACAATAACTTTGTATATCAATACACACGTGTAAAAGGTTATATGACCTTGCACTTAAGAAACCCTACTCATATAACTCAACTACCAAGCTTATTAAAGTGCAAAAAAGAACGGGAAATAGTGGTATGTAATCATAAACCTTTACGTACATGGAACCTTAACACGTTTTCCACGATTCACAAACAATTGTATGTAGCAGTAATGACATGATAACATCAGAAATCATGGACATTTTATATTCTTGTATCTAGATTACTTGGCAAACACAAGAGAAAACTAAGAATATGTCGTTTCTATTTATCTACAAAGCATTAACTATTGTGCTACTAGAAACTCCTAAGCCGATACCAAGAGTTTAGGTCGTCCGACTCCGAGGTGTTCAGAATTACTATTATGCATGGCATGTTGCTTTAATTCGTAAGTCATTTAGTGGAATTTACACAATACTTAATGTTATTGACACAAGAAGCAGTAAATGTCACCTTTGCTATAAATTGTTTATATTTATTGAGGTATTGTTTCGGTTTAATTACGAAATTCGTATGCTTGTTTATTGAAAACATAAGAAGGTTGGCTTTCGGAGGAAAATCATTTATATATTTACCGTGCGGGATGGGGCAGGAGTGTCATGGGTTGTTTTGTTGTAAAAGTTTAGATAATAATTATGAATGTTGGCCTTTACTTTAGAACTTTTACTATTAATAACAATAAAACTGATTTATCAATCAAAACCATTAGTATAAATGCAGTATTACAAACAGTTCTATCACCGAGAACAATCATCAATATGAAAGCATTACTACGAACAGATCTAGATAAAGCCTAGCAATTAGCTACGGACGACACTATTTGCACCTGTAACGGAATTCCTTGTAAATATTCAGATACTTTTATGATTCAGTTTGTTGAAGAATGAAGCGTTTGATGATACCTTGCCTTTGCATTTCTTGTACTTTTCTATTCAACAAATTGCGAAGTCGTCTGCTCTTGTCAGAAAAAAAACAATAACATAGGCAACAACCAACGTAATGTTTTTATAAGTTTGACGGTCACGAAGTTTTGTTATTCATAAATTGCATTAATCATTTATAATAATGCGAGTATAGATGTTCAGCTCTATTTTCGTCAACAAGAAGAAAACAAGATTTGCCATCAGATAAATTTACCAAATGAATCAACAATTTATTACATAGCTTTTAAAAATTAGGAAAAAAATTAAATGGGCAAAATGAAATGTTTTGCTTTTTTACAAGTCATATTCTCGGTGTAACATCAATTCATTCGTATCCTGTTTATACTCCCTTTTCAATAGTTTTGCCAAAAGGCAGTGATCTTATTTTTATTAATAACCAAAAACCCCAGGTTTCTCGGTAAGAAGTTGTATAACGCCGACTAGATAAAAGCTACTTCCAAATTATGTCTCGTGATAACATAAACATTATCATTTCCTTGAGGAATTATCTGATAAAACGTCAAAACAAGCATGTTTATATCAAATCATACGGTTAGCACAAATAGTAAAAACGTAGATAGGCCGGCAATGTGGTAATGTGCCCTTAGTATGTTTTCATTCATTTTATTGGATAGAGAATTACACAGGAAAGACGGATACAGACTGGTATAACATGGTGTATCCGTACAAAATGACGTACGTACATACGTCCAGTTGTATTAGGTGTATTTCCTTGTAATTTCCAGAAATCTTTTGACTTCATGCAGGTGTGAGGTATGTTAAGACAAGAACACATGCATAGCTACATGTATGTGGCTAACATAACACATGCATAAAACGAGAATCAAGTGTCAACATAACACAGAACAAGAATTAAATGCATGTCGAACATGTTTATGACATGTTCAGAAAGATTTAAACAAGTCTACGTTAGCGTTTATGTGATAAAGAAAAATTCGGGTTCCGCGCGTGAGAAGTTTCTTTCTTTTTATATAAAATCGCCATCAGTGCGCACTGTCACAAGCAAACATCGTCTTGAAATAACCTAAACGTGAGTTGGAGAGAAGTTAAACTCCAAGAAGACGGGGAAACATAAACAGAAGATAAAACTAAATAAAGATCTTGAACCCGAAAGGAAAACATCAAGAACATAGAAGCTAAACCACGTATTCAGACGAGTGAGCGCTGCCGCCTACACATGTGCCGCCTGTCGTAATGTATCCGGGTCATTTCGATATAATGGCAGCCATCACCAGCTATAAACTTGAAAACTAGAATAATTCTTAATTTTGTATAGGCAGAGTTACATTACAAAAGCAACATGTTTTAATTAGGCGTCTTTTAGCAGGTTAATGAATTGACTTAAGGAGGATCACAGGTTAGCAAATTTGTTGTGTTGTTTTACACGATTTGTTCAATAAAAAGAAATTATATGTTAGATTTCTTCACTTTTTCTCATGGACATGCCTTGATGTATTATCTTCAAATAGGTATATAAAAAATGTACGGTCATCGACCTTATTTCTTGTAAAAAGTGTCATTCATATCATTATTATCAATTTTGATCAATGAGTTATACCCGAATTAGATACCCTTTGGTAACCCAGTGTTGACCATTACAATGTCTTAATGCTTTTGAATTGACCTTTTAAACTTTGTATTTAGAGACGCACAGTAAGGTTATATGACTACAGAATGCATACCTGACAGGGAAGTGATTACAGCCTTTGCTTGGAGGTGATGTGTAATGTTTTACCTGTGCGCCAGGTGGCGCTGACACGAATGTAAAAATTCAAACTAAACTTCTGACCTGTGAGCTTCCTTAATACGCTGATCCTGGACATATATCTGTGTTTAAGTTTTTCATAACAGGGAGTTAGAGTTAGAACCCTCTAGACATTCAGCATTCGTCTGAGATGAAGTGATTCTCGAGAATGTTCAATTTTTCTGTGATTTTCAAACACATCGAATTTGTTAGGGCATGTTACCGTTCGTTTTAAATCCTATATATATCTTACAATTGTTAATCAATCATTTTGTTTTAATTTAAAGGTTTAATATACAGGCCCTAAGAGCCATACTAAGACTGGTTATATCAACTACAATTTTTTTTTATCTCTTCCTTATCTCTCTCGTTGTTATTAGGCTGATATCAGGTTTGCGCCAGTCAAGCCTCGCTTTGCTTCTAAGAGAGATAAACGCTCAACATTGGTTCGTATATGTTGAAAGCGCAGATGCATTTTCCAGTGTTATCTTTTACATATAACATTCACTATTCTTAAAGAAGACTATTAGATGTGTCACTTCTGATTTTTTAACAGATACATGTTTAACTGTTTTATTTGACTATCACTTTAAGACATGTTTCCATGGGAACAAACATGTCAGAGTGTATTTAACAGTTAACCTGAACAGTTTGACACTGAAAAATACATGTACATTGACAAACTGTAAATAGCAGTTTTGCAATACAATTCTTCACTATTTTACACGATTTTAATTGACATGTAGTGTTTGCTTAAATATTTCTATTACACTCGTGAATGTTATATTAAGTCTTTAGATATGTCAAAGGTTTCTCTTTAACTTAATTGCAAAGTCTAATTGACAGAATATGGTTTGGCCTGATTCCTAGCTTCCTGTGTTGCCCCGCACGAGACATCATGGGAAAGCAGGAACCAGACTAAATATGGTGATGCTATGCGGACGTAAGGGTCAACTAGATATCAACGATGACATCAAATGCATGAACAAGTATTTCAACAATAGCTTGATAATTGAACAAATTATCAAAAAAAATTTCAAAAACACATCTGTAGGAAATGAACACGTGTTTTTATGCTTTCGTTTGTATGTGTGTGTGTGTGTGTGTGTAACAATATACGAGTTTTGTTATTTATTGATTACCTTTTAATTCAACCAGTTTACATGAGACGGTCCGGTTTCATGTCGATTTTGGTGTTAGAATATTCCAATATCTACAACAAAACTCAATAGAAAATCAACTTTGCAAATGTTTTTTCCCAGCATGCCTTTTTGCAGCAATTATGTCATCCGTTGAAAATTTCTTCAAGCTAACATGCGATAAGGAAACTATAAATGTATCTTTTCTATTTCTGCTAATTTGGCATTCTGCATCTTTTACAGAATATTTGACAGTGAGCAGTGGAAATTTATTGATTGTACCATAGCTGATAACTGGTATCAAGTCTTATCCGGCCACTTCCGGTTTACATTTGCTAGCATTTTCCCCACTTTTTATTCAGTGTTTGCTTGTTGGTTTGTTTTATTGTGGTCCTCTATCTTTCAGCGATATCGCAGCAAACCTATTCATGGCTGATAATAAATGAATTTGAAGATGATATGAATGATGATAACGATTGATTCAGGGTCGTAGTCTGCATGGGGGATAGAGGGTTAATGCCCCCCGCCCGAAATTTGTAATTTTCTATTTTCCGAGTCTGACAAAATTCTGCAGAAAATATATAAATATATATGTGCGATAAAAAAAGGTGTTGTCCCCTCTACCGGTTTCCCCCAGGCTACGGCCCTGTGCTAAGCCTTAATGGCTATTTTCACTCCGTCTTATTTATTTCTAGATGTGCGTTCACGTTCTCCCACAGCAAGCGCTGTATTTCATAATCGCGATCGTTTAAAGCTTTATAAAAATCCATTGAAGTGATATTTTGAATAACAAAATAAACACACACAGATAAAAGACAGACATTCACTATCATGGCCTTGACCAACTTTCCTATATATTCTAGTTATTGTATCAAATGAAAGTTTTTTACCTTCTGAATGTTATGAAGACTTCTTTAAAATGGTAAAAACATTATATGATAAATACAGAACTACATATTATGGTTTGTCATTTTTTCGGGTCTTTTGATGCAAAGTTATCAAGAAAATTCAACATCAAGAACTATTCTGATTGAAATGAACGCAGTAAACTATTGGGACAGTTTATCCAATGTGGACAAGTTATCAGAGTCAAGAGATAGTCCAAATTTACGTTCTGTTATGGTGGAAATCAGACACAAATCTCCTCATACTACTCCATTACAAAGCTGATTACATTTACAGATGCGTTTCCATGGCGACTCCTTTCTTGATGTATTTGATCATCACCCGTTTCGTCTTAAAATGCTACTACCGTTTATGCACGCATATGGAGATCATAACGGTTCCTGATAAATATGGGAAAATCTACACCGAAGCATATTCAACAATACAAGGAAACATGAAATTGAAATGTTCTCGTTAGTTCTCAACGTTTGTTCCATCTGAGAAATCGATGTTCCCTAGAAAGCGCATACGAGGTTTTACCGGTAAAATCCTTTTAACAGCAATATCAAACCTTTCTAGTAAGGTGGTCATGTGAAGTTATTACATTCATCTACGAGGAAAAGGACACATTTATGTCGGGCGACTGTAAACGAAGAGGATTAAGTTTCCCACCCGACGCAATCTCCAAACAGGGGCTTTCTTCCGTTGGTCCGTAGAGAAGCGAAAGTAGGGGCCTCTGTTTGGAGATTGCTCCTGGCGAATGATTACAAAATCCGAAAACGATTCTTTCGCAATGAATTACGGAATGCCAAAGAAGGTCATATTTACCAGTCAGCAATACGGAGAGTTGCAAACCAACGCAGACACAAAACAAATTATATATGGAAGAAAGTCAAAGCTTGTTCCTATATGAACAGTGGATATTTTGCGACCAAACGTATAGGCGCTAAAAATGGGGTAATCATTTTTTTCATTTTGACCTGTCAATTATTTTCATCTACAGTTTTCAATAGGTTCAATATTATTGTAACCGGCGGATATCGCTATAATATTCCAAAAACGACATATATGAGATCTAATGCGGCGACAGATATTTTCAAGCATCTGTATATTTTTTAGTGAAACTGTTGACGCCATCTTTGCCATCTCGTTCTAAAGATCTCATATGGGTCTTGATCCACAGTTACAATAATAATGCAATGCACGTAAAGTACCTCCAAATCACGTTTGATACGTTGTCAAAATATTCACTTTTCATATAGGAATGAGCTCTGACCTTGTCTTGCAAAAGCCATCTTCAAAAGCGGATAGAAAGTCAGAGGATACTCGGACTTGAGAAAATCATGAGAAAATTCACAAGACATTGATGAACTACTACTTCGAACTTGCTCAGCCATTTTCATCAGGTTTTTTTTAAACGAAGAATTTAGAAAAGATAATGAAAAACGCATCGAGTGTCACGAGGACGAAGATCATACGACGGGGTATAATAACAAAATATATGATTTTAAAAAGGGGGATTATAGCAAACACGCTGTTTTTGTAATAGAACCACTGATTGTCAACTTGTAGGTGATGTTCTCATTAGTCAAGGTACACAGATGTATAACGAGATTTCATTATATCCCAATCACTTTAATGTTGTAAATACGAAAAACCAAGACGATATTCAATAGATATGGACATGAGCAAATATTGATAACAGGGACGCGTATAAAATACCATTTTCTAACTAAAAAGGAAACATCACAAACATCAGTTGAAACCTAGAACCCAAATCATAGGTCCGCGAAGAAGTGGGTGTTTCCTGCCACGCATCTGTCGCTAGCCGTGATGTTTCTGGCAACCTTTTCCCTAGTGAACTAACTGTAAATACATGTTGCATAAAGCAATATGTCATTACTATACTCCGTATCCGCTTATCGTGTCTAAAAGTTTTTGCCGTTCAAGGATTCACCTCTTACTGGGTTGCTTCCAAACTTCGTAACTTTGCTACATGCATAAAATACAAGCTCTATACCAAAGTTCAGCACTATCCGTCGTCATTTCTCAATTTTCCCTATTTATGACTATAGAAAAAAAAAACGTCCAAAATATCTGAAAATTGCTATACATAATGTATAACTATCAAGGATGTTTTAGTATAGGATATAAAGGCAAAATCTAAATTGGATGACGGATTATGCAAAGTTACAAAGTTTGGAAGCAATCGAGTAAGAGGAAAAGCCTTGAATGGCAAAAAAATTAGGTCATAATAAGCTGATACGGAGTATAGTATTTTTAAGAAGAAAGAAGGATAGACGAAAAAAGTACCGGAATATCACTCTCATTTCTAATTTTAACGACCTTTGAAAAACTATTTTACATATTTCTTATTTTAAGACTATCGACTTTCAGTCACCACACTAACAATGCTTCCAAAGCAATTGTAATAGTAAAAAGCTGGTTTTATTCTTTGTGGAAGTAGTTCTCCATTTTGATCGTAATTTGACTATATATGTCGCTTTCCAGATAACAAAAAGCTTTTAACACTGTCTGGATTAAAGGCCCATTCAATAAAACATAACAATTAAAAATTTAAGGCAGAACGTGGCCCTTATTATACGTCTCAGTCAAAAACTGTAATATCACGTGCACTCTAAAGAGGTCGTCTATCTGAGTAACGACCAAATTCCAAGCTCTATCCAGAGTTATCTTTCTAGTGGTTTACATTTTGACTTGATATTAATCTGCGAAATAATCCCTATTTAAAAAGAAAATACGACTCATAATGTAATTAATTCCAAATATGCTAAATAAAAGAATAACAAAATAATATTATGAAAATACAAATACATTGCATTTGAAAAGAAACGGGTGATATGAAGCAGACGCCGGTCAGATATACCTTAACAAAGTTTCCGATATGATACATCACTGTATCAAACGTAAGAATTACCTCAATTACGTATGGTCGTGTTTTCTCACAATTTTTTTTTTATTATTTTAGGTGTGTTTATATTGATTTCATGTTTGCTTTTAATTTTGTAGTTTAAGTTTGTCAATGTTTTCTTTTGTAAATTCGCTTTTTTTTGTGGGTGTTTGGTGTTCTGATAATTTTTGTCTGAATGTGTCTGTGTTTCTTATCAATTCTCTTTGTTGTTTTGGTTCTAGCAATTTGTATGAGTATATCTATAAAGACATTAAACTTTACAAGCACGTTAATGTATATAGCAATGCTGGAACATGTTGTCTCGTAGTGTCTCTCCTTAATTGCGTGAAGGTTCGTTAGCCAAATTACTGCTTTGTAGCATGTTTAGTAAAAGAGAAATCAATTAGTGGTTTGATTATTTAGATCTGTTCTCGCTGTTAAAATAATACCATGTTGAAAATGAGCATATTACTGACATATTATAGCGCTATTTCTAAAGCAGAACCGTGAAGATCCACATATCATGCAACGTTATAGAGCAAGTAATGAGGGGAAATCAGCGGGAATTAAAAACAGCCTTTTATCTTAGATTGCTAACCTTGACTTAAAGGTAAACACAATCTTAATAAATATGTATGATCAATGTAACAAATGTAAACAGAAAAGAAAGCTCACCCGAAACGAGAATGTGATGAATGACTACGCCGGTTTTGGTGTGTTAAATAACCTTAGTTTCTTCTTGTAAATATTCCGTTTCCAGATTATAAGCATACTCTACAGGCAAACATTGTTTATTGATAAAATGACGTTTATTAATTAATATTCTTCTACTGTGTATACCAACGCGGTGGCCCGGTGGTTAGGGCGCTCGTTTCGTGCTGGTAGACTGGTGCTAGAAGCCACAGTCGTGGGATCGAATCCCGGTCGGGTCAAAACCTTAGACTCCAACATTTGGCATTTTTCTTGCTCCATGCTAAGCGCCCAGCATTACCGGTTAGGATTTTGTTTGTTTAATTAGGGTTTAACGTCACTTCCAGAATATTTCAACGATATCGCAAAAAAAGACCAAAGGAGAAAACCAAAAAATTAGGACAGGAAAAGAAGCAGTGACAGGAACGGGAAATGAAAGTAATAGAGATACTTCAGAAAGAAGGATTAGCCAATGCAACGGCGTTTCCGCCTACTCTTATTGAACTTTACATGTGGATCTTTATCGTGCCAGGGGGTAAATCCCTGTACACGGGACCGCCGATTTTTGTCTGGGCTCTTACTTTCAACCTTTCTGACTGGGGGAGGACTGGTTGGCTCGGTAACAGGATAATGTGACCGAGTGAAGTATCATGTCAATGTGTCTGCGGTGTGATATTTCAGTGAGACAGCACTATAAAGTCGTCATGTGTTCGCACTGTCGCAAGCAGACACCTTCTCGATATGACCCATACATGAGTTAAAGGGAAGCTAAGCCCAAATAAACAACAACAACGTCTACTGTATATATTTGAAACTTGCACATTTCTTATTGTTGACTTTTTATAGATGGCCGCTGATTTTGATTTCACGCGCATGACGTTAACCACAAACTAGATAAGACTCTGTAAAGAGGACGTTTAACGGCTCTGTTAAAAAGGAGTCTGCACAAACGACGGTGTACGTGCAATATCAAAGAGGAATGCAAACGCTGAACCGTGTACTTTTTAATCAAAGAGGAGAGCTGTGCGTGCGAATGTCCGATAGCATGTGTTGTCACAGATCTAGAGAAAGGTTGAATAAAGGATTATGTACCGTTTTAGCACAAATGGAAGTTGATCTCAGGATCTTGTACTGCTTTTGCTGACCATGTAGTGCAGGTTGATTGATTCTGCATGCTAGTAGATTTGGCGTGGTGGTAGATGGCGGGTTTGTTTGTTCGGCGTGGTAGCAGATGGCGAATTTATTTATTCGGCGTGGTAGTAAATAGCAAGTTGGTTTATTCGGCTTAGTAGTAGATGACGTGTTTATTTATTCGGCGTCGTAGCAGATGGCGAATTTATTTATTCGGCTTGGTAGTAGATGGCGTGTTTATTTGTTCGGCGTGGTAGTTGATCACGTATTTATTTCTTCGGTATGGTAGTAGATCACGTATTTATTTGTTCGGCGTGGTAATAAATAGCAGTTTGATTTATTCGGCGTCGAAAAAGATGGCCAGTTGATTTATTCGACGTCGTAATTGGTGACAGCTTTTGTTTCAAGTTGTGTTCATCCTTTCTCGTATTGGTTTATCTTAAATGTATTTGTTTTTAAAAGTCGTATCAAACATGATGCGTTTTTTTTATATATATATCGTACATTCACGGTATTAAAAATATATTATGTGTTTGGACTACGTGCACTTTAGATAAATAACGGTAAATGAAGTCTAAATCATACAAATGCTATTTGTTACCATGTCTGAGTGTAAAAACTTTGCATTAAAATTGTAATTTGAGTAGTTTATATATGTTTGCAGTAAATATCAAGCAATTCTTCTTCTTGGTTTTTGCTCTGGCACCATGACATCTCTTTAATCTGAGAGCGGCATTTCAGTTCCTGCTATATAAAGTTACACTAATTGACAGTCGCTATTGAAATAGTTTCCGGTAAATTGGATCTCATTTCATGGCATCGTATATATTGATTTAGCTATTACTTTGGCGTTAGACATCTTGGTGATATAGCGCCCTTTAAGTCGGGCATGACAACGTTCATCTTTTGGCGTTTACGTCCGTATTATCTTTTAGGATTGAATGCACTTATAAACCCCAGTGGCCATCCAATTTTGCTGTTTAAGTGTTGATATATATAGTCATCGCAGTCGTCTGTAAAAGTGCATAAAAACAATTTGTACAAAACAAACAAAATGATAGTCCACAACTTTCCTTGCTGAAAACAAATAACCTTTTCATAAAAAAACGCACGTATTTTTTTTATTAATACTTATTTTATTTATCTGTGTTATAGAAGTGTATACATGTATGCGGTATTTGGGTAGGAATATCAACCGTTTCCCGAGTTTAAACACACAGATTAAGTCCCGGGCATGGGATCGGTGAAACGTGAAAAAATGACCCCTTTGGAATAGCTACCCGGGGTCATTATTCTACGTTAAAATTCTGTAAAATTCTTCTAGGGGTCATTAAACCCTTTAAAAGCATGCCCTGTCGCCCGTAGAAAATTGACCCCCTTTAGCTATTTTTTTCATTCGTTCCGTGAAAAAGTGACCCGCCGTAGAAAAGTGACTCGCCGTAGACAAGTGACCCATACATGTAAGTGAATAGGAAACGTCGACTAGACTGGCTGTAACTAAGAAAATTACCAAATAGCACAAAATATGAATGTGTTATAATATTCCCTGCCTTCCCCACCGGTCACTCTTCTACCGTTAAAATCACGGTTGCCCGTAGAAACCATTTGAATATCTCAATAGAGAAACAGACAGATAACCTTATACCATCAGCCCCTTTTTATGGAGCGTTGTGTGTGAGGCCGGGTAGTTTTTTCCGAGGGGGTCATTCTTTAACGTTACAGTAACATTAGCAAATAACCCCCGTAGAAAAGAGAAGAAAGTTGTTTGCAAAAGCAGGTGGTCTTTATACTCAGGTGTACGCTAAGGGCGGTTTTTACTATGAAAAATTTGACCCGGAGCCCGGGTCCTTCTTTAACGGCCATGGGTCATTATCTACGTTTTCCCGGCTTATAGTTCTACGTGAAAATATGACCCCTGGTAGTCTATCTACGGGTTACAACTGATTATATCTTTTCGAAAACAAATACATGGCACTTGTCAAACCTTCTCGACGACATGATAACGTGAATGTTTTCAAAAACCAGATATCAAATATTCTATTTTGGATTCATGTAGAAATTATTGCTACACAGATATATTTTAACACATCCATACCAGTGTGTAGTCACAATTGACCGAATTACAGAAGGAAGATGAAAAAATAAGTATCTTTCCGTGTACATTGCCACGTATTACTTCTTGGCAATATGAGATCCAAAAAGCCCCATGACAGCTCTGGTGTCCAGACGATAACGGGTCCTTGGAGCATCATATTGCAATTTTGTAAAATTGAAGTAGACAGGTAACTTGAAATAGCGAGAATCCAGACAAACAGTTTGTGTGATTTTCCTCTTATCTGCCTTCTACTGTGAAATGTATTTTCCCAAGACGGTCTGGTCCGCTATTTTTTTTTTTTTAATTTCTTTGAATAACTTGAGATTCTGTCCGTATTGGCAATAGAATTGATGATACATATCGTATACTAATTATGTCTTTTCCATCATTGTTGCATTGAGGTTTGTACATTAGATATTTCATTTAGAACGTTTCTTTAAATTTTCAGTGATACATATATCAAATTAGAAGTCAATTCAAAGATATGCGTCTCAGCTGGTGCTACAATGCTGTTTTTTTTAACAATCGTCACTTTTGTTTGTTTGGACCCTTAACTGCTGTTTTAATTATTTACAGAGCTTATAGTGTTTTACGTTGGGATCGCTTGATCTGCATAGAGACTGGTTCCCTCCCCTAGTTCTCTGCCACCGTCAGTGTTGCGCTTCTCTATTACAGCGGTGAGCCGACTGAGGTAGGAACCAGTCTCACCTTCACGCTTCTTTATTTACTGACAATTTACATGTCAAAGGTAGCCCACATATTGATGGGAACCATCTTAAATGAAAGACGTTTTACTTTTACAAAGCAAAACAGCATCATTACGCAGTATAAGCCATTAAATCTACATTCCAAGATTTTTAAAAGTGTCATAAATTGTAAAAACCCAAAGCAAAAAATGATGGTTTCGTATGAGAATCGCAATATCTACATGACTGTAAATATATATGACACACTGCAATCGACCATATGCAGGGACACGGGGGCTACGCCATACTTTTTAACTATATTTAATAGTGTTTGTATAGGTTGCTGCTTTCCTTCGTGTGTGTTCTTTAATTCTATACAAGTTTAAAGATAATAATGACATTATAAAAGATACCTTCAAAACTTTAATATAAATTGAAAAGTAAAACAGTCCCCCTTAGTTTTCATTGATATTTGAATTCAAAAGTTTTTATTGGCTTCTTCTTAATCATGGCATGCATTGTAATTTGTTTGTACACATAGAAACCATAACTGGCATTCAAGATTGAAAATTTAGTTATTTCACATCGACATAACCACCATTCTATAAATTTATTAGCCATAAAACAATACAAAGAAATGCAAGTAAATTACATCCATACCGCCTTGAATTCTACTCTGGATTCAACCGCACTAACGATACAAACATTAGGTGAAAAACAATAAAATTAATCACATAAAACTATGCAGTGCAAACGTTTATAATTGATTATAGGGATAACGGCAAGAACAAAGAAATAATTCTCCATTTAAATACTTCTCTTGTGATTTAATATACTTCAAATATGTATTATTAGGACAGACCGTCGTAAACGTTATAAATAACACGGGAAGATCTGATGTATGTGTTGTTTTCAAGTACAAAATAAAACGCTATTACGGATCATACATTCCGGAAAATAATTTGATTTGGCAAAACATATGTAAATGTTTTCATGATTTCCTTATATTATTGTTACAATGGAGATTTAGATAACAGGAATTCCTCGTATCTACTGTCGTCATAGATTTCTAGATCGCATGAGTCTTGTATACTATGGCACGCCGTTCTCGTCAAAACTATGTGAAACATGTATGGTATCAAAATACGCTAATCGATTACAGAATTTTAACAAATACAGAGCGAGATTTAAAAAAAACAAACCGAGAATTAAAATACACAACTTAAATGAAGAAAAATATACATCGGGATTTAAAAAACTCGCGCTGAAATTTTAAAAATATAAATCGAAAGTAAAATCTACACATCGAAATTTAGAAAAATGCACAGCGAGATTTTTGCGCATAATTATTGCGCACATCTCATGAATATGCAGAATAATCTTGATCTTTGTTACGCTTAGATTATATGTGCACGTCTTGGGGTTTTCGAAAAAGACACAAGAGCTTGCAAAAGACTAAGATTGTTTCGCTTATAATGCACATTCATGAGTTGTGAACAATAATTATGCACAACTTGAAATCTCCCAATGTACATTTCAAAATCTCAGTGTGCATTTTTCTAAATCTCGGTTTTTTAAAATTAAATCTCGGTGTGTTCTTTTTAAACTCTTTGTGTATTTTAACAATTTGTTTAATCTCGTTGCGTATTATAACATCTGAATACATGACTTCATATAGTTTGACGAGAACGGCGTGTCATAGATCGTTTAGATCACAGGACTCCAGCATACCCTCTCTGTTGTCATGGAGATATAGATCATAGGAGTCCCGTATATCCTTTCTGTCGTCATGGAGATAAATATCACGTGCAGCTTTTATATCGTATGTCAACAGAGATCATGATCAAAGGAGTCTAACATTTACTGTCGTCAAGGAGGTCTAGATCAAAAGAGGGTCAGATTTATGTCATCATGGAGATCTGGATCACACATGAGTTTGAAATCCACTGTCGTCAAGAAGATTCAAAATCATATTCTGTGGTCATAGACTCGTATGATATATGTATCTACGACGATAGTAGATACATGAGACACATTTGATCTATGTCTCTATAACGACGGTAGATAAATGAGACGCATTTGATATATGTCTCTTTGACGACAGTAAATAAAAGAGACATATATGATCTATGTATCCATGACAACAGTAGATAAATGAGACACATTTGATCTATGTCTCCTTGACGACAGTAAATAAATGAGACGCATCTGATCTATGTCTCTATGACGACAGTAGATAAATGAGACGCATTTGATATATGTTTCTATGACGACAGTAAATAAACAAGATGCATGTCCACTAAATTCAATGTGTAAGCCAAAACGTCATGTCATACAGTCTGGTTCATGACATATTAAGTTGACACGTTGAGAAAATTAAATCGATATAAGGATACGTCCCGAACCCCAGATCTTGCGCTCGAAGCTGCTGTCATTAATGGACGCAAGAGAAGAATTAATTTTGAATAAATTGTATCAGCCACACAACATTTCAATAGAAACTCAAGGGCACTGCGTCTGGACGCCTTCATGAATTATAGTTTTGCAATTATCAACATAAAAGTCATGCATCATAAATTTTTGCAGCTAATTTCAATTTGATCAAGTATACACTGTACTATGTTTTATGTTTGCCTACTGCTACGAATGATCTGTGCGTGAAATTTGTCAAACAAGTCGTCATATTTCACACATTTTAAGTACACACAATCATAATAAACACGCAGCGAATTGAATGATTCCATTTACTAAATCACTCAAGTTAAATTATATAACTGTTATGGTTCGTTGTATGCATGTTTTGACAATCCGTATTCAATTATAAGTTAGCGGGTTATAAACTAGCAGCTATCGATAGAATATATAGTCATTTATTCGCCAACCCTATCGAAGTTCAATTAAGATGTGTCTGTTAAATTGTTTAAGTTAATTGTTCGCCAAGTTTCAACACGTTCGTATGTTTTATTTCTTTTTAACTTCATTTCCAGCAGCTTTTGATCTTTATCGTGGCAAACAGTTAAATATCATTTTCAGCAGTGCATTCATCTGCTTTATTTTGCCAGACAGTCTGACATCTTTTCAGCAGTATTTCAGCTATATTGTGACACAGATTGACATCATCCTCAGCATGTTCGAACCCGCGACCTTCCTCACACTAAGCGGATGTGAACCCACCTGAGCTACTCATTTAGATTTTGGTGAAAACCTTGAGTTAAAAATGTTCGTTATAGAAACGGAGAGTGCAGAATGTTGGCAGCATATGTTCTACTGATGAAATATAGATGCATAAACCATGCGGTAATATAGCGAACTTGCTGTAGAATATTTAACAAAATTAAATAGTTCTGTGAAAGCGAAAAACAAGGAAGAGAGAAAATCCATTCGGAAATCTGCTCTAGTCGTATTTATCCTAGGTATGACGAAAAGGCCGGAGCGGTTTCTCGATTAGTCTAGTTCCAGAACACGCTTGCTATCGCATTATTAAGGTAAGTAATGCGACAGCAAGCGTGTTCGGGAACCAGATTATTTTCCGATTCAGAGAAACTCAAGAACTACAACGCATCCAAGAAAAACTGAAAGATGTTTTGACAATGTAATGATAATGATCATGAGAGTGATAACATGCCGATATAAATTGTTTTGTAATGTGTTTCTCCATTTACAAGTCAAAATACAGATAAAAACAGACAAAACAGCTGCCAATTGATGATATTTTTATAGATAACAACGGTTACCAACAATGTTCCATCGCCACGCGACATTTCATACGATGTTAATTCTACACGCAATAAGGTTCTAACAAGAATGCCGACTACTCGGAACTCCTCGGCCTATGCTTCTCATGAAAATTAAGTCGTCCGAAGTGCTCCGAATGGAACGCAGACTTGGTATGTAAATATAGAAATGAAAGTTGCACTAGTGTCAGCTTGGCGGATGGTTGTTTATATTCCTCTCGACGTATCTCATGTTCCTTTCTTAGCCTAGAATAACAACACTTAACTACCGCTCACGGAAACTCTTTTGATGCCGTAATCTCATTCACCATTTTCATTGCTCGGTAATAGTTTTTGTAATTCTTCCATTTTCTTTGAGAAGATAAGTTTCTGATATGACCATTAATTATTGAGTGTTTTATTGCTACGTACTTCACTCTGTCGTATGAATGGTAAATGTATTATGTTTCCCTGTCTAAGCATGACTCGCTCACAATATTGCTATACCATTCAAACAATATCTACCAGCCTTGCAAAGTCAATGAAATCAATCAAATTTAAATTTACAAATAGCAAATATAATATCATTTAAATCTGTACAATCGTCTGCTATTCATAATATATAATTAACAAAAACAATAAGAAACTTGTACAACAAAATAAGATGTGTATTCTGCTTTGAGTGGTGCTTATCTCACGAACTGTAATAGATAATAAATGTACTTTACATACCGTTTCTTATTTTGTCGTTAAAAACGTTTTGGAAAACTTAATTTAAGTAAACACACGAAAATATGTAACAG
>JAUMGZ010120768.1:0-17356 GCA_032359645.1 Pododesmus macrochisma
TTCACAATTTCTTGTAGTAACTACTATCTTAACATCACTGCATGATTTTTTAAGGAAATTATCTGAAAATGTCTTTCGCACGTTATTACCCCCATGAGAATTTTGAAAAGTTGGCAAGTATGGTGTATATTCTAAGAATACTATCAGAAATATAGGGGTCAATGGGTCAATGGGCAAAAATAATCAAATGTATCATTTAGGAATGTGCCAAAGAAGTGACAAAATACTGGGTAAATATTGAAATGTGAGTAGTGTTCATCCTTAACTGGACAAATAATAAAGAAATCGCTGCCGTAGCTGCAATATAAGTCGATGGAACATCATACAGAAGGCTCTTGGTTACAATAATGTCAAAATATTGATAACTGGACGTAATTGTTAACATTGACAGAGTCCAGTATCTAGAAGAAGCAGAAGAAGAACTGTTTAAGAAATAATTTGACAGGTCAAAACAATAGAAGGATGGCCCCCATTTCGAGCGTCTAAGAGTTGGGTCACAAAATATCCACTTTTCTTAAAGGAAGCATGACTTTCTCCTGTAGAAGCAGGCAGGAAGTCGGAGGAAGTCGGACTAATTGTACATGTGTTTCTCCATGCATGTTACATTTACAAATAATAGGAACAAAGGCTGCTGTTTGTTTGTTTTTAGTAAATTACATTTAATCCCACGGTCTTCATGTCTGGCATATAATCATCAAAATGTATACTATCTATGCAATGACAGTGATATCACCGGCAATGACTTCACCTGTTCACGTTTTTAAAAGTCAAACGAGCAGATAAATTAATAATGCAAGATCTTTGCATTTTCAGCTCCATTTTGAATACTTTCAACAGATATATCACTTCAAACTTACATGTTTATTCCCAATCAACAACACGAAAATCACCAACAGTCTAAAACGTGAAAAATGCAACAACACTGTGTCAACTTGTACGTGGACTTTTTCAGTCGGTCATAAATGTCGACATTTTGCCTTTAAAATCCACAATATGAGGAAAACATGTCAAATAAATTCCCCAGAAATAATCAGATACACTTTTTGGAATCGTTAAACAGTCACAGCTGTCTTTTTTTATACAATACAAACCTAGAGGCCGAATACATAGCATAGCGTTACGTTATTTCCCACTCGCATTCCTCCATATTGTTTGAACATGGCGACCTCCTGGTGGCCTCATTACTGCTGCACTGTAAACAATGTTAATCCGCCAAACTTTTCAAGGAATATGCGTAATATTGATGTCAAAACGAAGTTTTTCTGCTAAAAATAACTATCTACACATTCTTCTTATATAAAATTGCATACATGCAGTACACTAATTTCATATTTATTCAGAGAAAAGAAGCACAGGTTTATATAGGAAAGTAGTTCCGTTGACAGGTAGAATGTAAACTCGAAACTGATTGGTCAATCGTTGCTGCGATAAATGACCTTGACCGGGAGAATTTTCTTGAGAGAAGAAAGACAACTCTAGATAAGAACTCTTTTTTTTATTAATTAAAGAGAAAAGCAACCCTTAAAAAAAATAAAATATAAAAAAATAAAAAACTACAACAATTCGTGGGAAATAGTAAACAAACAAATAAATCAAGGAAAATGTGGAAAATAAAAAGCATATTTGTTTATTCATTATTGATGAAAGATACATTTTCATTTCATTTTGTCTTGTTGTCGTACCTTTGTATTACAACATTAATACACGCCTTTAAATCAATAACACTTGTTTCTAGTTTTTCGTCCTTATTGTGACCGACGGTTTCAAGACATTGAAGAAGACGAGCATTAAACGATCAGAGAATCCCCCGACCACTTGCGAATGATTTTTACTAATATCTTTACGTATCATTGGTCACCAGCCCCTCTGATTAAGATGTCATTCTTCAAATTTTATATCCAAATATGTTTCCTTATGCAGTGTGTAGCTGGTAGCTAGAGTGGTTCCCTGAGTTTTAGTATCTTCAATTCAGTTTATTATGTGTCAACATGAGTCAGTCGAGTTAATGGTCATTGATATCACCATCTACACATCCTTCGCGTGTACCCCATCTACACATCCTATACGTGTACCCTCTTTAAAGGCCTGCTTTGAGATCCCGCCAAGTTTTTTTGGGGGAGGAGTTCATATGACATAATCTGTAGTCAGCGATGAGTATGGCAATAAAATTACTCCAAATGGGAATTAGTGTCCAGAGAAATACAAATGTGATGTTAGCACAGGTAAATAACAGGTAGACAATACAGGTAGAAATGAAACCTTTATTACAATTGATCAGACATCAAACGTATTTATTATTGATTTAAATAAATATTTCAAATTGATGTTTGGTGATTTTTCCCGTGATCACAAAGACCATATTGGCTCTTTTTCAGATGGCATATGCATTCTTCCCAACTACAAATGTACCAATGCGAAATGTTTACCAAGCTGTCCTTATTATTTTTACGGCGTTTAGTAATATCTTAATGCAAGGTCACATTTAAATCAACGTATAGATAGTGTAATGCCATTAAAAGAAGTAATTTTGCCTCTTTTTGAAACAAGATAACTTATCATAATGTTTTTTCTTTTTTGGTTTAAGTTGTTGCCAAGTACAGCGCATTAGCAAACATGTACGTATACCGGCACAATACTTTTGAATTGACATCTTATCAAATCGGAATAATGTCTGCTTATGTAGCCGGCAGCATCGCAACATCTTAAGTCAACGAAAGAAAAACTTGATGCTTAGTTATCTTGATTCTATAAAGCAATAAACATATTTATTTTTGTTGTCTATATTCAAGCTATCTTGGTTTATTTAAAAACCTGAAGGAAATACGGTGCTCGTACAGGCCCATGTATAGGAAAAAATTTGAAAGTGTGTATACGTGTGTGTATGTGTAGGGGCACCTTATGAAAAACCGACCAACAAATAATGATAAGATCCTCGAAGAACATTGTGGCGTGTTGGGGGAGAGATCCCTCTGGAAGTTGGGGGCTTCCCGAAGTAAACTTCTATTTTTATGTCAATATTGTGCAGTTTCCTGCATTCTGACATCTAAATTAAGTGGAGTAAAGACCAAAGGAAAACCATGACTTTAACGAACATTTTTACGATTGAGTTAAGATTAAACTCTTTAAAAAAAAATCAAAAAAGGAGTGGGGCACCTCCTCAGAAACTTCTGGGCAGCATTTTCCCCAACAGTTATTTTCTATATATTTACAAAATCATAGCTGGACATATAAAACGTACTTACACCCCCATACATAACCAAATGTCGTATACTCATCCGAAAAGACCCAGAACCGTCAACGAAAAACTACCTTTGCATAAATATTAGCAAATTGAATTAGAAAAAAAATGATACGAAACCTAATCAAGACAAGTCAAAATAAAAAAAAAAAACGGCTATAGTGTACGAAAGCCTATTGGGCTCAATTTGAATAAGTTAAGATTGAAATAAAAAGTAGTAATTACGATATTAAAAGTATAATTAATTACGAGAAAGTTTAAGTATAAATAGAAATGACATTTACAGATATTGCTTTTCAGGGTGGATTATTGGGTGTGTTCTCACTTACCCAACATTTTGTATGTTCACTACCTACAGGTAAGAATTTTATGTTGGGTAAGTGGGAATTGATGTTGGTCACAAAACAATAGCCACTAATTACAGGTAATCTATAGTCCATTCCAATAAGTAGGGTACATATCCATAACAGAAAGACTAGGCGAACTTAAACACGGTAAAAGTTAATAATGATAAAACACACTTATATACAGTGTAATAGCAAATATAATTTGTATACGTGACATCCGCAACATTTTACATTTAACAGCATCAAAATTAACAGGCACTATTATTTTTCTTTTACTGAAATTTGTACATGATCAATTTTTTTTTAAAAATATTAATTCACGTAAACACTGATTGTATCCTTATATACAGTCCCGCGTAATGTTTCTGATAAATATTAATTCACGTAAACACTGTTTTTCTTATATACAGTCCCCGCGTAATGTTTCTGATAAATATTAATTCACGTATAAACACTATTTTTCTTATATACAGTTCCCGCGTAATTGTTTCCGGTCATATTATCTGATGCAGAAATTATAAGCTTTTTAGCACTGGCGCACAATCTTATCATCAGCAAATCCACTTTGAGATAGAACCTTGCGCCGCTTAGAGCTATCACGATGGAAGAACTATTCAGACATATTTAGAAGTGTCAGTCTGTCAAAATGAAATTTAAAATATGGACAACCGTTAACGGCTAACGATGAATGCACCAACATACTTGCCAACTGTTTGAAATTTTCATGGGGGAGAAACTGCGTAGCAAAATCTTAAAATGTCTTTAATATCTATATACAATGTCCTAAATGACAAAATAGTTGTGTAAACTGCCTCATTTAGGCACTTCTGTGAAATACACTTAGTTGAAGCAAGTTGATAAGCATGGTTTAGGAATTATACTGATGTCAGAGGTGAAAATTATGTGTGAAAAATAGGGAGCTAGACTCCCTCCTAAATAGGGAGAGTTGGCAACTATGCACCAACACTTCTTTCAATTAAAGTTATGTTCTTTGTAATCAATATTTTGTTCACTCGTTATATATCATGTCATCAGCAATGCAAATATAGGAATGGTGTGCTCAGTGTCAGAATAATATGCCCAAGTGATGTATCATATAACTGTCTTTATCGTGATATGTGACTGAAACAGGATAGTGACGTTGGTGTTTTTCACTCTGTCTCAAACATTCAGGATCAATATATTTTTGTATATTTAAATACAATACAATGCAAAACAATGTTTTATTCACCAATTAAGGACCCTACAGGGGCATGTAAATATAAAAATATTCATGTTTCAATGATTATTACTGATCAATAATAACAACACATATACTAAAAAAATGACAAAGCATTATGTTTTCTGGTTCAAACAACCCTGGGTGAAGTTACAATAAGCTCTCAGCTGCAATACACGAATATCTCCTTCCAAATATCATTTTATCACGTAATTGCGACTGTTTATCTCGAAATTTATCTCGTAATTTACGACTTTTTATCTCGAAATAACGAGATTTATCTTGCAAATACGACTTTTTATCCCGCAATTACGACTTTTCTATCTCGTCATTGCTACTTTTTATTTAATTTTTAACTTTTTCAAATTGAGCCCAATATACAGACTTTCGTAATATTGGATAATATTCATTTGTAGTTGACTTAAATCATAGTCGACATTTTTATTATTGTTTCAATATAACTAAATGCAAACAACATATAATATGATTTGTCTACGGTGTTACATTTGTAAGATTTCAGAGTTGAAACAAAGGTAAAAGGAGCGACTTGCGCATTAAATACTGAGTATATTTAATAAGCGTGCTATTTTTACTTGGCGCACAAATAGCTTTAAATATAACACAGTTGATTGGGTGATATTTTTAGATAGCTCAACACGGTTCTATATATAAAGTATACACATGGCTAGTAACAACAGAATCGTAGTACCGGCAGATCCCGCAAGTTGAACGTTTGCCCGAACAATTCTTTCAAATCAATATATCACAAACTGCAAAATTATGGCATCACCAGGAATCGATGTGTATGTTAAATTGCCTTCTGGTAGAACTACCAAATTGGACATGATGCCAAACCAACATGTGTCTGAAATATGTGAACATGTCGGGAAAGAAGAAGAGGTTCCAGGGTCTCGGGTCCGACTAAAATATCAGGGAAAACTCTTGAACAAATCTCACACGATAGGTTACCTCGGCATCAGACCAGAGACGATACTGAAAGGAGAGGTGAGTGGATATTACACTTCTAAATAACTCTATAAGTTTTTTTATTTTCACTTAAACATACATGTACTCGAAAAAGTTTATGTATATATATCATTAATTACCACTCCTCGATATTGTAATTATAATAGTTTCTTGGATATGTGTCAAGTCTCGGGCTCTTTCTTAAACTTTCAACATGGCCAAAATGGAACAACATAAAACTTGCCGGCAGCCGAGGCAATTGCCTCCCCTGAATTTTGCTAGATTTCATACATTGATAGTAGATTATTTTAAGAATACATAAAATTTACAGGGTTTGCTTCGGCTGTTATGATACCCTAGTTACGGCCATGACATAAACATGAAATCACTAGGTTTCTCCTTTTGGTCTTTCATTTCGACTTTATTTTCCTTTTCCTATCGCGCTGCCGTTCCTGTCAATTTAAGTCACTAGATTTTTCACCTTTTGTTTGTTGTCGCGATACCAGTGAAATATTATGGAAGTGAATTAAATCCTAATAAAACGAACAAACTTTCTCTTAAACGCATAGGATGTAAGCGTTTCGTGTCAAAATTTGATATATGAAAAACTGCAGACGTGCTGTGATTCAACAGATATGCTGTTAAAATGTACTACCGCGACGTTTCCGATTCTCTAAATATCTTGATAAACAAATTATAGTTGATTGTTTTTGGTCTTCTGTTTACATCTGGCTCATTAAATTATACATTAAAATTTTTACAGAGAATCACGCGCGAATCCCGCGTGTACCCTTATCTATTGATAAGACCGACGGAATTAACTTTGACACATGAATAAATTCACAACCTCCTTTCTTCACGTTCACGTGCACAATTTGTAGTCAAATAACCTTACGTAAGGCCTCTCAATAGAAAGTTTAAATGGACATTTCAAAAGCATTAGGATATATTGACGGTCAACGCTGGGTCACCAAAGGGTATTTATTTTGTGAATTACTTTTGACCACGTATTGGTTTTATAATAACTATGTTAAACAATTCTACAAATAACAATCTAAATCATACGAATTACAGGTGAGTCTTGTGATTTTAAGAAACAGTTATTCATAGAAATTCTGTACAAAGAAGTTGAGTATCAATTACAGGTAATTCATAATGTAAAACGATGCGTAGAATATGCCGTCACAATATCCTTACCTGACGACATGTTTGTCTTCAATCGGCCTGCGCATTCGGGTCAAGCCGGGTTTGTATGAATAAGGGTCGACTTTGATTTGATTTTCTGTTGACTACACCAAAAATTCAACATGCAAATAAAAAGTGCAGAAAACATGAAAGAAACATAGATACGGACTTTAAACGTTGTTCTCCGTGTTTTATTGACGGATAATAAATAAATTATGTAACAACCACACACGTTGATTTTTGACACAACACCTTACATCATATGCCTTTAAAGATATGCTAACATTGAACAAACATAAAAACTACTAATTTTGAAATTTATAGTCTTATTCTAATTTAAGAGTATTACATGTGCATTTGTTCATCCTAAAATGAATGAATTTATCCCATTTTATAAAAAGAAAAGAAAAAGACTGAAATTAAAACGCGTTTTTGATTTAATTTTTTGAAGGTTATATTTGCCAAATCCATCACAGTTTATGTAAAGCTACTGGACTCGAACACAGTACCAGTCACCATTGAGAATATAGCTACAGTAAACGAATTAAGAAAAGCTATAGAAACAGAAGGCGACACTTCGCTTGCTGGGTGTGATATAAAGGTATGTAAATGAAATTATTGATTCTTCCACATCGGTCAGATACAAGGATATTATGTAAAAAGTCATACCCAGATTATTTTTAATTATGCTAATTCAAGCATACTCTCAGGATGAAATAAGAAGGTCATGATGATGTCTTTTTTTAAAAAATATATTTTGGTTTTTAAACAGTTTTCAGGTAGACTTTTGAAGCAAGGATCACAGCTATTGTTTGATGCCGGTTTAAGTGAAGAAGCGTGTTTACAAGTTTGCAAGTGTGAAGTAACACCTATTTCTGTTGAATCGTCCACACATGAAGCAGGTACATTTCATATTTTTGTATATCAATATGTTGAAAACTATCTGCAATTGATTATTATTTTAAAATGAACAATGCCACTCATACCTTTCTACATTCCTTTTGTTAAGTCGAATTCAATAAGTACGCTAAATAAACACATTATTGTATTGTTGTATAGGTGAAAGCTGAATCTTTAAGGTCACATCTGAAGATTTTTTCTACATAAAAATATTTCAAGGCAATACAGACATGTACAGCTGTCCAGTTTATTTATTATCATTGTGACACATGTGTTCATTTGTCTATAATTCAGGAAACCAGCTACCAATTTCATGACTATACTTTTACATACATGAACTCTGTGTAAATGTTTTAATTATGAAATGTCAATTTTGAATTTTTCATTAGAAATTATTTTACACATTTTCAGCATAAATTAATGGTAAAAACATTAATTCAATACTAATCTATGTCAACATACCATTCATAGACAGTATTTGCCAAAAAAAATGTGCCCTTAATTATTTATTTTCAAAATTCACTTTTTTTTTTAACATAATATCCCATTTAAAATCCTTAAAATGCTGACAACCTATAAATTTTTTTGTGACAGAAAATTTTCTTAACCATAAAGCAATAAAACATCCATATTTGAAGAAATTCTACTGAGAAAAAGTGATAGTGGCCTATTACCTTAATATTTTTATGGTACCCATATTTAGCGAATTATCATTTATCAAGAGTTATCCTTCTTTAATCAATGAAGTTTTTTTATCATTTTCCCAACAGAACCTGAAGCACCAGAAGATCTGAAAGAGGTACGAGATAATTCAGTATTAATTTCAACCAAAGAAGAGTACATTTAAAAAATCAAATTAGCAAAACAGATAATGTAATCTACTTCAAATCTTATCTACATGTATCACTCCCCCCGTTGTTGTTTTGGAAAGTGAAAGTTACACATTTTACCACATTGAGAATAAATGGAGTTTTTTCCACGAATTCCAGCATTTTATGTAAAATCTTCTTAAAATATTTTCAGAATGTCTTGTCAAGTTTTGCTGCAGACGATAAACCCGTGGAGGTTGTGTTTTCATTTGACACCACTGGCAGTATGTCCAGCTGTCTTCGACAGGTACACCATTTCCTACCTTAATAATCACTTACTTAACAATAAGATATAAAACACATATACAGAATTTACAGTCATGCGATGTGCGCACTGGACAGTATACACTCTCGAAGTGCCACTGAAATGTCTGCTTTAAATGAAAAGTGATGTCTTACTGGACAATAATGCTACAGATACGAGAGGATGCTTATGCTTCCGTGGTATTCAAAACCACAACACAATGGAATGGACGTAATACACGTAATAAAAATTTGTTCTCAACTGACGCTCGAAATATAAAGAGGAGTTCACCAAAATGAACAAATGTTTCCGAGACTACTAATTTTCCGAACGTATGTTAAGATAACAATGATTTTTAAATCAGATAAACGCTTAGACAAAACAAAATTTAAGTAACGAAAGTTTAATTTTATGTATGAAAAGGGATGATTAATTGGAAGTAGGTGGCTTTAAACTTTACGCGCGGATTGAAACATAATTCTTATTAAAAATAGTTAAATTTCTATACCAGCATTAGACTACATGGTTATTGTAAACTTTCTTGTCTTTGCATTTTTACTAAATTGAATTAGAATACTATATTTGATATTTTAAAGGTACGTGACAATTTACAAAACGCATGCAAAAGATTACTCCGTGATATACCTGCAATCCGTATAGGAATAATTGCACATGGCGACTACTGCGATCAAGATAAATATGTCGTTCGATCCATAGACCTTACAACGGACGTGGACAGATTGGTGGATTTTGCAATGAACACCCCATCAACAGGAGGAGGCGATGCCCCAGAAGTAAGTCGAATCACCAAAGTAAAAGACAAACAAGTAGTTTAGGAAGGAAACATAATATCTTTAACTGCAGGTGCGGACACAGAATGTTAACGGATTATTATCTAAAAAATAAGAATGGCACCGAGTGTATATTTTGAAGGGGAAAACTTCGTAAATAAGGAACATATTAGTGTTTTAATTTACATTACTTAGTCTCGCCTATTTTGTTAACAATAACGTGAAAATATATTGTTCTATGTATATTTAAAGATATATTTGAAACATGTCACACGCGTGTCTTAAATGTTTGATTCACGTATCAAAGATGGATGTAATTCTGGATTTTTCTCGTTACTCTAGTGTTATGAATGGGTGTTAAAGAAAGCACAGCTGATGGATTGGTCTGAAAACTCCGCCAAAGCTCTTGTTGTGATTGGAGATTGTGAACCTCACCCGCCCTCGTACACAGACCAACATATTAACTGGTTCACAGAACTCGATGTACTCAAGGGAATGGGCGTTAAAGTGAGTATACATTTGTACGTTATCGTCATTTATAAATTTCTTCCAAATCTCGATGAAGTTTAATTCTTGAAACCGACTCTTTCACTGTGAACATTTGTTTGTTTTATTGGGGTTTAGCGTCCCTTTAACTCATTTTAGGTCATATCGAGACGGTGTCTGCTTGCGAAAATGCGCACTTATGGCGACTTTATAGTGCTGTCTCACTAAAAGATTACGCCGAAGACACATTGACATGATACTTCACCCGGTCACATTATACTGACACTGAGCCAACCAGTCCGTATTCTACCCATTTATGCTGCGTGTTAAGCAGGGAACGAGAAGAGTGCCCAATTTTAACGTCTTGGGGTATGGCGCCACCAGGATTCGAACCCGCGATCGCGGATTCTCTCATCAGTACGAGGCGAACACGCTAACCACTTGGCCACCGCGCCGGTCACTATGAAAATACATTTTTAAATAAGAAACATCATATACGTACGGTATAAATGAAATAAGATAATAAAATATCCAGAATGGTTTTCTAACTTGCGAAGTATTAAACTTAAAAACGCTCCAGCCAGAACTTTATTCTGTAGAGGTCTTGAAATGATGCCAATATTGGTTGTATGGTGAGACATTTGATGTGGTTGAAGAAAAATAAATGAAGATTATATAATGAATATGCAACAAAGATGAATGAATCGTAAGAAAATAATGTAAATCAGACAAACGTTTGAAAATGAAACTGTATGTGATGTTTAAAATATATTTTATTAATTTTCACGACGTCATGATTTTGTGTGTGTTCACAGATATACGGAGTATACTGTAAGGGGACGACCAGCAACGCTCAATTGTTTTATGAAGAGATATCAGAACGCACCGGTGGATGCTTTCTCAAGAATATTCATTTTAAACTTATCACGGACATGTTCCTAGCAGGTGAGTACAATTGTGTTGAAAGAAAAACCTGTCATCGATTTATCACTTACCTTTGTGGAAGGTCTCTGTGTTTTATCAGTGTAAAAGAGTACATAATGTATACATGAAACTTGGTAATCAAAACCCAACGATAACATATTTGATAAAAAGCACGCAAAACTTTGCTCACTGAGCCAGACAAATTTAAAAATGTTGGTTTGTTTTTATTAAAGTTTTGATTAGATAACATTTTATAGCTTCTTTTGCCGTCTGAAATATTGTAGAAAAAAAAATTCTATTGATGTTCAATATCATTTCTTTAGTTGTTGTTTTTAACACCCTTGGGTCCTGTCCATCTTTCATTACTTATTGTTAATTGGTAACAACTGATAGCTAATGATTAACGAACACAAGGTGTTAACATCAATAAATATCTACATGTAATTCTCTATTTTGATGATAAATGTAGCCTTTTTACAGGGTCGTAGCCTGGGGAAACATTTATTTTCTGCAGCACCCATACATTTGCCGAGTTTTGGGGAATTTTGTCATAGAAAACAAGAAAAGTTCTAAAATTTCGGGGCGGGGTGCAATAACACACCCTGCAGACTATAGCGTTGATTTAGTTTTCATTTAGTTGTCACAGCGTTTGTTAGTTATGTCAATATTCTGTCTATTAACAGTATGTTATAGAGAGTCGGCACCTGAACAACTTGTTACGGTTGTTAGTAATGTCAATACTCTGTCTATTAACAGTATGTTATAGAGAGTCTGCACCTGAACAACTAGAGGCATATACAGAGGAGTTGGAGCAGGACGGCAAGTTGACAGGAGATACGAAACACATGATGGAACAATTGAAGAACAAACCCGAAATAAAAGATGAAAAAGTTAACACAAAATCAAAGGTATACACGTAGTATTGGTAATGTTCTCGCACTCAGTCACCTTTGATCATCTTATAGGAATGAAAAAGGTGATTGATCTATGTTGTACGGTTAACCATAGTTTAGGGCTGTCACAATATTACCGGTATTGCAATACAGCTCATATTTATATTGCACCGCAATACAAAGCGCATATACCGGTTTTTCGCGATATTTATTAATTTTCCTTGTTTCTAATAAAAAAGAGACTTAATGTACAATATCTTTGTAAAAACCTTTGAATTTAGTTCCATAACGTAACCAGGAAAGGATTTTGTTATGACAAATTCGGAAACTGCATAAATCATTTAAATATCACATGGACGCTTGAAAAGCATTAAAAGCACATACATTTCAAGCGCTGTTGAGATTGTAATCTCTAACTAAAACGACAATATGACCGAGAGTCACGGCACGGGCCCAACACAAATGCAAACAAGTATTAGCTTCCAATAAAGCTAGGTGCGGCTACGCAACAGCTTACTCGTAGAAAGAAAAGAAATAGTCTGCAATATTATGATTATACAGCAGAGCTACAATTGTTCTTTGGAATACTCTTAATCATGTAATTTGTTCTTTACAATGCTAAATATGCCTATTGTAGTGGGGCATTTAAATAAAAAAAACCAATATTTTCTTCTGTTGAATTCTAGTTACTGATAATTCTCTTGCCGCGTGAACATTGGTTACAAAATTATGGTTAAAATCTAATTTTTAATTTTGCAAAAATTATGACAAAGCTTTCTGTCAAGTTTTTATGTAGTTCTTTGGGCATTTAAAGCAGATTTACTTTGCTCCCGTTATTAGGATGTTGAATCGCGATAACCGGGAGCAAAGTAGATCTGGTTTTAACCAGATTACGAATATCAATGGCATCTTTAATTATTTAAATCTCTCTCAAATATATCTAGGAAAAAGAAAAGTTTGTAGAACTCAACCACGTGCATACTGAATGCATTTGTTGAGTTTTATGTTTAAACCGACTTCGTTTGTTTTGATTTTACAATCACCAATTATTATTCATCCTCTACTCATCTCCTATATCTTTGTATATATATGTATGCAAAAAATATGTATGCAAAAAATACATCGGGTGATGAGAATAATACCATCCTTTTTATAATTTTAGAAGATAATACCATATTTGTATAACTGTTTTGTTTGTCCCCCGAAATATAGCAATCATGTCCGTCTGTCCGCTGCTTGTCCGGATTACAACTTAAAAACGAATGGTTCCACAAAGTCCAAACTTTGTATGTGGGTTGCACTAGGGGTGCACATAACCCTATTGATTTTGGGCGTGGTCTTCCAAAGGTCAAGGTCGCTATTGCTAAAAATAGAATGTTACTTACATGTGACTTGTCCGATGATAACTTAAAAACGAACGGTTCCACATAGTACAAACTTGGTTTGTGGGTAGCCCTTAGGAGTTCACAGAGCCCTATTGATTTTGGGTGTGGTTTACCAAAGGTCAAGGTCACCATTGCACAAAATAGAACTTTCATTATATGTGGCTTGTACAGATGATAACTTAAAAATGAATGGTCCCACAAAGTTCAAACTTGGTGTGTATGTTGCCCTAGAGGATGTTCACAGAACCCTATTGATATTGGGTGTGGCTCAAGATTAAGGTCATCATAACTAGAAATAGAATTTTTCTTTTTTTAATTTCACAAAATTAACTAGAAAATACTGTGTGTCACGAACAAACTTTACAAACAAGGCCTTCTTGGCTGCCCTTCTTAATAAATAAAAAATCATTGATGTATCAATAATAAATGCTGCACATGTTTTTTTTTCGGGGGATATGCTGCCCCTGGCGGCTCTGTCGTTTTAATTGCAGATTGGTTTTTTTCTGTTGAGGACTGTTTTCATTTTTAAATTTGATTTTATTTACTTTTTAGCGATATTGCAATGAATTCTGGTGGGACATTGAAAAGGACAAAGGCCTCTCCTCCGGATCCTATCGATATGACCAAACAACGGACAAGTGGAGAACACGTAAGTTTTCAAGTCTATCTGAACCGAATGTTCAACTTGAACACTTCTCATAAATCCCGTTCGTTGTTTTAAATTTGACAATCTTGATTTTTTTCCAAAGCTACTGGATTTCAAATTTAACAAACTTGACGAGAATCGTCCTTGGGAGTATGGGATTCAGATTTGGTCACAATGGTGCACTACTATGGGGCGCCGTTTTACTATTTATTCCCATTTGGTGATATCATCAATTCATTTTTCAAATAAGTGATATCACCTATTCGAATAGGTGATATCACCCATTCGAATAGGTGATATCACTCATTCGAATAGTTGATAGCACCAATTTGAATACGTGATATCACTTAAAAATATTCTTAAGTGATATCACCTATTCGTGCCTGTATGCGTGGTGTATCTTGAAATTTTCTTAAGTTTAAGTAGCCTGCCTTTTGGACGCCTGGGGGTAAACGTCCGTACGGTTAGATCGTACAGATCGTCCTCTGATTGATTGCCGCCCGGCCCCGTCTCCTCTCTCATGACAGACAGCGCCGTGGCGACCATACCTCGCATGCCCGCCCTTTTTTTATCCACAGTACTGTTCCGCAACAAAAGTTATCGCGTTAGAAACAGGATAATATGTATATTAAAATATTTTAGACTGTAAATGGTTTTTTTGTAAAATGTAAAAAAATATGACGTTTTTTGTAGATATATGCATATTAATTGAAACGTTTTATTTTTATAAAAAAAACCTTCCAACATCTACAATTACTTATTTGGTAGCAGTCGTTTGTATTGATTCTAAAGTGATATAACTTATTCGAATAAGTAACTAGTCTTCAGGATTATTTTGACGTTATCTTTAATACTTTTTATTATAATATTTTTGATTATTTTATTTCTATTATGGTTTAATACCATGGGTTGTTTTTGTAAATTTATTTCATTCTGATGATTACAATTATTTTGTTGTTATTTTTTGGTGTGCATCTGATCACCTTGGGAGACTCAGGGATGATTTCAGTACAGAAGTTGGTTGTATGGACTAGTACATACATTCCGAGATATCATTTAAACGCCTCCTTTTTTCACATCAGTCAAATTCTTGAATGAATTCTCTTAATCGTTCAGCGTTGTAAGCTACCCTTACATAGTTTACTATGTGTCTCTGTACGTTGTCTTTAATTTGCCATGTCCTTTTAATATGTAATTTATCTCGATTTCTACATGTATTTTATCTGTCTGGAAGAAATATATATTTAAGTATTTAACATTTGATTATAAGCGAACAATCTTTGATATGCATGATGTTATGAACTTGTTTAGCAAAATATTCTGTTCAAACGTATTATCCTTATGTAGTCCATTTTTTATTCTAATTAAATTGGCACTTCGGTAGAATATTACCTATTACTTTGACCAGTGATTTTAAAGACAACATGTTAACATCAATGCTATACATGTTACTTAAAAATGCCCTTTCAAACCACAGGAGAACATGTAATTTTGGAATGTGTTCAATTCCATGACCTTTTGTTCAGGAAAAAGATTTGTGTTTCAATGTTGAATCTTGAATATCTTTATAGTAAATTAATATCCAATCATTAAAAATGATATTAATTTACCGGAAGAATGGCCAGTAATAAAAGCGAATCAATTTCTGATTAAAAAAATGTCATCAGTCTCGTGTTCAAACCAGCAATCAATTTGAAATGTGCAGGGAACCGTGCAATATTTCTTGTGCTTATGTCATTTGCAAAGATAATTTAAATAATTGAAAATGCATAACAGTTTTATTTCTCATTAATGTTTTTTTTTTTTTTTTTGGTTTGTTCTTATTTAATATGGGTAGTTAGTGTTGCAAGTGACCCTTGTCTTAAAAACATAGTTGTACAAACCAAACGCTACATTTGAAGGACACGGTATTATATAAAGTACGGAGTTTCAAATTGAAACGGATGCCAATAAATAATGCCTTGCCACGAATCAACCGTCATCAACGGACGCGCAAGAGAAAATGAATTTAGAATAAGCAGTACATGAACCTGGATAAGCAAATGCAAGGGAGTCAAAATAGGTCTGAGAATTTGCTATTAAGGACAACCTTTAGATGTACGCGCAGTCAAACAGCATCTTTCAACGTATTCCTCTGGACAGCTGTATTGGACATCCCTTTCCTCGTCAGCAGAGATGACGTCATTATATATCGTCCTGACTTACGTTTTAGACCGTCATATGTTTTCGACCTACTTTTCATTTTCCGCAATTGCGCGCGCACTAGTGACCCTGTGACGTCATAGGCCGCGCCTGTTTCTGGTTTTTTGACAGCTCCAAACCGGGATATTGTAACAATGTTTAGAAATTAGTTGTTGGACATAAATAAAGTGTTTATTACAATTTATGAATTTTCAGGTCTTATTCTTAGGTAGTTTTACCACTTTTTCTAAAAACGGTATTACAGTTAAAAACATGAATATATTTTTCGTGCATAAAAATTCTCTGGAATCTCTGGTCACGTCTGCGTTGTTTTATATATCTTTCATCACCATTTTGATGACTGGAATATTTTGCATGCTTGATGTCACATGTCTTATATATTTTCCCCTTTTTAAATAGAAATCATTCTTCAAACGCTACGCATATATAGGTCATATTTTCCTACTTGAATCAGTTAGAAGTGTCGGCAAAGTCCAATTTCCTCCTAAAATTTGTACATATTTTAATTTGACATTATGCAGTTGAATAGAATATATCATGATCTATTCCACACTGCAAATTTATAGACACGCAGATACATGGTAATAAATGATAAATTTGTCAAGGAGGGTGCATTTATAAACTGTTTCCCATTTCTATGAACTTTTGAAATATACTAAAAAACAAATTAGTTTGGAAATATGGCGAACTTTTCTATTAAATATTTCAGCTGAATCACTTGTCAGTAAATCCGGAGAAAGTTGTCCGGTAAGGTATTCCTGTTCCGAAATCCGTTTCGGATTTAGAATAGGTCGAAAATACCAATCTCCAAACAGAGGCTCTACTTTCGCTTCTCTACAGTATTTCACCTATACGGTTGATTCGTGGCTAGACCTGACATTTTGGACGGTTCATCTCACAAAGAATGAACAATTTGACGACCAACCGGAAGGGAGCCTCTGTTTGGAGATTGCGAAAATACATGTCGCTGTTTTGAATGTCGTCAAATTGTCCTAGCATTGCTAGTTGAAATAGTATTTCCTATTTGAAGAGTATTGAAAAAGACACACCATATTATTGGA
>JAUMGZ010120879.1:0-17354 GCA_032359645.1 Pododesmus macrochisma
CGTTTAGTTTGTTACATGGGGATAGCAAATGGTAAATATAAGTATTGAATTGCTTTCAGTTGGCATTCATAGGTGATGAAAGCAGTTCAATGCTTAAATAGAGCTAGTATCGTTACATTTAAATACTGTACACATGTCATGATGTGTCTGTATTTTCTAAATCGTACCTAATTGATAGAGACTCTCATCAATGCAAGACAATTAAAGGGCGAAATGCAACATGAACTTGGGATCGTTAGTTAAGTCCGACACAAAAACAATTCAATAGATATAAGATGATGTACTTTTTAATTATTAATGTACTATCATCAATATGTGTGCAATACAACACTTGTCAATGTGTATAAAGATTGAAAATCTAAATAAAGTATTTTTAAACAATTTAAATTCAATCGGTTATTCTTAAAAAGCATTACACAGCGGTGATACTTACTGGCTCGGGTACCACGTACCCAGGTCACGCCCTCATGGGCTAAACCACACCTCCCGTAATATGATTGGATACTTTAATGGTGACAGATAGTTTACTGATTTTCATCTTTTTGTCCCAAAGAACAAGGTTAATAGATGACAAAGATAACGATTAACACTTCTGTTTATACACGGTGTATCGGCCTCCTATAATTCATATGACTTCTGGCGTGGCCTTCACTACAAAGTGCAATATTGATTGAATATTTACCTGTTGTAGTAGGAGACAACTTCAAGTGTGGAATGATAAACGGGAAATACACCCGGAATTACAATTAATAATCTATGGATTAGGGAAAAACTTGACATTTAATTGTTTGGTTTCTCTAAGTGTGTTTTTAGACTAATCAACTGTATTGCACATACAATTAATTGAATATTTTGATTGTAATTTACTTAATCTGGACTAAAACAGTGCACGCTGGGACAGTTTTGATCGAATACTTTAATTTAGTATGATATATCGAGAGCTTGACAGCATGAGTAACACATCCGAATACGATGAAGACGTAAACATCGATGATAACAGCGATGATGAAGATGACACGATACGTGTTACAGACAATAATGTAAACTTGAGGAATATTGTGAACGACAAACCCTGTCAACAATGTGGAGGAAATGACGCTAAGGCCGTCCGTAACATTCATAAACCGTCATTCTTAATTAATGATATATTGTCGGACACTACAGTACCCCGGGAGAAGACCAGACCTGTGTGCCACGCCCAGAGACCGACGGAGTTACGGGTACCTCTGCTGCATGGAGGTATTGGCCCGTATGATGACCAGGGTTCCTCCCCAGACTCTCTTAGTCCACAGTCTTACAGAGACAGCAGTAAGTTATACTATCAGTAACCTTAACTAATGTTAGGGAGAATAACCTAAACTAATGTTAGGAGAATTGGTTAGTTATTAACGAACACAGTTAATTGTATTTTTTTTCTGGAAAAAAATGAGACAAATATGTATGTAAAAGAACAGAAAACTTTACCAAATGTTGTAACTAATTGTGTAGTCTCTTTGGTTCTTTCTATATCGATATAAGTGGGTTAGTGTTGTCACGTTTACTATGTTATTAACAATACAACTGTCTAGAATATATTTAATATATTAAATAAGTGATATTTATATAATATCTTCATATAACGTTAAAAATGACCTTTTCCCTAACATTTGAACTTCAATAAAATAAAAGGAAGAATTTATTAATGTCGGTTATGTGCTTTCATGTTATTTAAACTCAAAGAATTTTATGAATATCAGTGAAAAAACCCATCTCCATCGTAAACTAATTGATAAAACACAATTATCCTAATAATTTATTACACAAAAATGGAAAACTTTAATAGTTGGTTGAAACTCTTTGACGATAAGTATAGTAAATATTATGAGCGTATATTTCTCCACTAGAATACAGAATAGCAAGGAACATGATTTGATTTAGGACCAAATTATTCACAAAATTTACTGCTTCTACTTATTCACAAAATTTACTGCTTCTACTTATTCACAAAATGTACTGCTTCTTCCTTCTATAACAAGGACTATTTAGCTCTGTTGGTGTTGTGCTAACTACTGTTATTCTATAGTTTATATTTAACGTAAACTATTTATTTGCAGGTTTTTCTGACCGCACACCTGGCAGTCCTGAACATTTCTCTTATTCGTCCAAAATGAAAAAACCTCGTAAAGCACGAACGGCGTTCACCGATCACCAACTCAACAGTTTAGAGAAAACTTTTGAAAGACAAAAATATCTAAGTGTTCAAGACAGAATGGAACTGGCATCCAAGATGGGCTTAACAGACACACAGGTCAAAACATGGTACCAAAATAGAAGGTTTGTATACATAAGAATATATTGTCACTTTCTTATTAATTAAAAAGATATTTACAGTACAGACAATCAATGAAATTTGCAGAAACAATACATCACATATTTCAATTGAAATTTTAAGGATATTAAGGTAATTGCCCCCCTCTTTCCACATACACACCCTCCAAGATATTTTAAATTTTTTCTAGTTTTCTATGACAAAACTCCCTGGAAAATATATAAATATATGTGTGCGGCAAAAAATATGTGTCGCCCCTACAGGTTTTCCTCAGACTTAGGCCCTGGATATAGATAGCAAATTGCAGAAACTGGTACGTCATGCACATACACATCTCTTTAAGTTTTTTTTACAACTCCCAAAATAATATCTCGTATTTGCATCTTCAAAAAATTCCTGTAGATTAAAGAAAAGCGTGTTTTCACAAAAGATAAGAATGCTGGATGACCAGTCCAACATATTCCATAGCATAAAGATCCTGTCGTGACGAAATCGCCGTCAAGAAAAACACCATCAACAACTTTAATCAATTCAATAATACTTATTATCTGTAACACATTCAATACTAATCACAAACATGTGTTGTTTGTTGCAAAAAACCGATAATTACAAACTCAAAATTTCTTGTCTCATCTCATCCTATCATGAATGTAGATTTAGTCTGAAAAAACACAAACGATCTGAATATTGTTGTACTTCAAATATCTTAAAAACGTTTCCATTCCAAAGTTGTTTATAAAGTTTTCACTGGTTGAAGATTAAACACAATGTTATTTTTGAAGTTGAATTCTTTTAGCAAATTAGAGATAATATTACAATAGATTACGTTAATGTGTGGATAATTTATACAGCCTTGCAAAGATAACACACTTAAACGAATGTTCAGAAATTTGACAAGGAAAATATTTACACGGAAAATAAATGTTAATGAAATCTGTATGATTTAAATATATTAGTAAAACACTAACCCGACTTACAGTACACAGACCACAGTAAATGTAGTACACATTCAAAGCTGTCAAGGAAAATTGTTAAAACAAATTAATATATGATCCTAATTCTTCTTGTTTTATAAGTTCAGTGCATTTTATATAGGTCTCCGACTGCGCTGTTAGTGTTGCACTTAAACAAACGTGTCAAGTGTTTTCTCGTAACGTGTTATCAAGGACGCCACTTTTATAACCCCAAACAACACCGTTGTCTTTATTGTGGATTATGAATAATTTAAATTACCATTACTCTTCTGGTTAGTTTTTATAAAAGAAAGAAAACGGTAACATTTATATTCTTTATAATTGTTTATAATTGCTTTGTGCAACTGCTCATGCGACAAACGACCAAATACATTACACTGCGATTTCCCATCGACAACGACTGTCGTCTGATAAATTATGTATGGTAGATTCGTCGTTTGTTTGAACGCAATCAGACCAGACCAAACTAATAATGTGGTTAACGTTTTTATTCTTCAATTTATTGTTAACGTATTTCAATGATTCCAGGATGAATTTGTCGATTGTGTTATCAAGTAAATTGTCTTTGAACGAAACGATATTAAAATTAGAACATTGTAAATGTTTGGATTTAATAACTGGTATGCTATTCATATCTGCATTTCCTAAATACGTATCAAACAATGGTAAGCCATTATTAGTTGAATAACAATTAAAATTAATGACAAGGAACAATGGTGTGTATCAATAACAGAAACCTAAAATATTAACCTTTTGAAAATGCGGCCAAAATGCGACATAAATAGTAATTACTAGGATATTTTTGTTGAGTTAAAGAGAAGATACAAATTCAATCAGGTCGTAGGTCAGACGTCCTACAGTATATAGTCTTGTGTTATGTTTTATATTGTGTTTCTTTTTTACTTTAATTTGTTTCTTCAATTCAAGTTTTAAGTTTCTTTTACACAAAGCCAACCATACACAATATTGCCAAGTAAGCTAGACTGTACACAATATTGCCCAATAAGCTAGACTGTACTGTTTATATATACACTAGGTTAACTCTCAGAAAGCAAAAGCGGCTTTTTTTCTTACTTTGGTCTTAATCCAATCGAGAGATAAATGGAAAAATATCTTAAAATCAAATCATTTTGCTATCATCAAAAGAAGGATTATAGCATGGTGCACGCGACTCATTTGCAGGGTATATTTTTATTGTCGATAAAACACAATTGTCAAACTTCTAATTTTAATATTGTATGAGTTCATAGCAACTGTCATGCATATTTTGTTGTTGACAAATTACGTTCCGTCCGACGTATGATGTTAAATTATGTGCTGAATCCAAAACAACATTGATCTGAATATAACATGATCCGGAAACATTAATAAATTACTAAAACTGTACTTTTAACGTTATCAAAAAGTCAATAATTACTCGCTTTGATGCTGTTTTTGGGCTTTGCTTTTCTGTTTCTTTCGTCCTTGAATAGTGGCATTGGTTTTCTTTTAACAGTATCATTTCAGAGTTATCATAAACTTTACATTTTTTTATTCATAAAAGACGAAATCATTAACTTTACATTTTCTATTCACAAAAGATGAAATCCTAACAATGTAGAAGTAGATCTAATTCAATCTTTATTTTGATTGTCTTATTGACGGCTGTTTTAACAGTTTTAAATTTATCAATATTGTCACATTAGAAACAACGTGATATCAGTCAAACATATACACACCAATTGCTATTACTAAAGAATTTCAGTTGATATAAGGTCACGTGTTTATTATGTATTGTAGAACTAAATGGAAAAGGCAGACGGCTGTTGGGTTAGAGCTTTTGGCTGAAGCCGGAAGTTACGCAAACGTACAGAGGATGATGATGGGAAATCCTTACTGGTCTGGCTACAATGATCCAACTACACCCCCATTTCTTCCTAATGGACTCTATTACCGCCACGGAACGCCTTTATCACCACAGCCAGTTATGGCACCGTCGATATTCATGTGAATAAAAAACACCAAAAGACAATTTAATAAAAAGATTATTTCATAAATATGCGATCGTTATCATGACGAGGACAATTCTAGTCTCCGGTACATCTGTACTATACCGTAGTTTATCAAACAATTCATTCATATATGAACGATTGAACTCCACGAAGACTCCAGAGACAACTACAGCTTATTAAATGGCCAGATTTTCTAGAAATGATCATGTCAATTTATATGTATAAATAAAAATATTAAATCTTTATTACCGATGTTAACATGATATTTATAGTGCTTGTGTTGTTGTCGTTAGTTGAGTTCATATATATCTATAATTAGCTTATTTCTTCTATTTTTTTGCAAAAGGGATACATCATTCATTAACAAAGATACGTCCCATTGGATCTAGTCAAGTCTCGTGCCTGTTATGATTACCTACCTTTGTTCCTTTTTAGCAAACTATATGAAGCTGTGATCAGAAGCAACAATTTACCATCTCATGGCAATGTCACTATATATCCCTATCGAGTTCAGTTGGCATTCATATCGCCTATGAACGCCAACTGAAAGCAGTTCAATGCTTAAACAACTCACGTTGTAATTCTGTCGGTGATCTATTTCATTCTATATTTATTGCGTGTCATTTTTGTTTTCAGTAGACCTAAACATTCTTTGTCTATTACCAGATTAGAGAAAAGGGGTTGAATGGGTTTAAGGCGATGGTATGAATACAAAACATGCTGTTGCTTGTGTTTTAGTGTTGGATTTTAAAGCTTCATACACCTTTTGCCTAGTATTATATATCGACGTATATGCATCTGGGTTACAGCAAACTTGTTTAATTGTAGGACATTGCAAGCGCGTATTTATAAGATTTTCAAACGTATCCCATGATCCATGTTTACGCTTGCTGTGTCATGTGGGTAGTTGGAATGTTGATGCCTCCTTATCCTGTTTTAACCACAACTGCCTGATTTGTGATTTCTAATTGTCTTCAGTTTATCCACATGAATCACTGATATTGATGTATTGTTTTAAACCCTACTGCTTATCCTAGTACCTAACCGTTTGATGTAGATTGATGTTTGTTTATCATTGTCATTTTGTTCTGTCGATTCTACTTTCTCTTGTATTTGCTCTAGAATAATTGCTGGTGTTGATCCTATTCATACTGTTTTTTGATATAGAATATATTTCTATTGTTCTGATTCCTTATCCCTATTTAAGATTAATTAATACATGTATACATCTCACCCGATCTAAGTGAATAGACAATCATAAGAGCCTTTTACTTCCTAGTTCGATTCCCGTCCGGGGCATGCTAGTGTGAGAAAGTTGCCAGTGACTTGTCGTAGGTCGGTGGTTTATTCCGGGTACTCCGGTTTCCTCCACCATTAAAACTGGCTCGTCCGTAAATGACCTTAGCTGTTGATCGGACAATAAGCCCATAATACAAACAAACAAACTAAATGAATAGACAGAGACTATGTGTTTATTATATAATTATGATATTATAATGTTTTAACAAATTATACGACTTTAAGGCGACTATTTTGGATTTCTATACAGCAAGTTTGCCGTACCACCCGATTAGCATCGCAGAACAATGCTTTTACTATGTATTGGAAACATTTTGAGGTCTCTATATCCGTTTTGCACATTGAAAAGCAGGAAAATAACAACTAAACTAAGTTTAATCTTTAGGTGTGGTATTGTTTGCATAATCAGGTATCACCCTCGATAATTTGCTCGGTGGCGCCATCATCTTACACATACTCATTGACGTGTGTAAGTATTCGCCGTCCCCTCTTGTGTTAAGTAAGCGACTCTATTGTCTTAAGGCGCCCGACAACACAGGAAAAGCGTCAATGTAATAGCAGTCTTGAACCTGTTAAGCGCTTCGTTGACTATGATCAAGATATGACTGCTGTTTATAAATCTGATAATACTTGCCTTTCCAACCACCAGTCAAAGACACATATATTTCTATCTTAGTTTCTATATCTTGTAATACCGGTTTAACATTAAACAATTGGGTAAAAACATAAACATAAATTAAATCTGATTTTGTGATACAACGAACTCACTCGCTTGATTTACAGTTTTGTTCGGTGAATTATGTGTTCGTACAGATCGTAAAAAAACGACTAAAGGAGAAAAACGCAAAACCAAACCAACACCGTTTTTATTATTAGATGACTGCAACTTCTCATTACTCCCTGCTCCAATGCTAATATTATAAGCATTTAGAATTCGAAGTATTTAGAAGTCTCAGAGATAGAGCATTCGCCTCGCGATCCGGTAGGCACTGGTTCGATTCCTGTCTTGGGCCGCGTCAAACCTAACGCTAACATTAGGTTATTCTCTCGCTACCTGCTAAATACTCAGCATTACTTGGGAGGAGGAAGACTGGTTAGCTCCTTGTCCTTGTGGCGGAGTGAAGTATCATGTCAGTGTGTCTGCGGCGCGATACTTCAGTAATAGAGCACTATAAAGTCGCCATCAGTGCGCACTGTCACAATAGAACGGGTAGAACTATGACGGCATATTACAAAATTGCAAATTGAAACAGGCCACCAATAGACATAATACATTTAATAAAAAAACAAACAGAATGAGTGGAATCAACAGAACGAGTGACATTGACAAACCAACAATAGCCGCATCAAACTAGACAGCACTAGAACGAAAGGAAATAAAATGATGTCACAGCAATACTCTAGACTAGTTATCCATGCAGACTGACTAAGAGCAAGCACGAAACCAGGCAGTGTGGTTACACTTGTTTTATGAGGCCTAAACCTTCCCACTTCCTGTGCGAGACCAAAAGTCTTACATTTTGACATACATTTGATAATTTAATAAATGCACTTCATGGCTCTGTAAATCATCTCAATAATCAACCGCCAAACAATACTCTGTGAGTATTCCAGGTCTAGCTCCAACTTAACAGTCATTAATCGTTACTCAAGAGAAAATGATTATTATTTAAGAATAAACAAAAACTCTCCGATGTTAAATTTCCGATGTTAGCGAAGAATAACTATACTATAACAATTGTCTTGCCAAGAAATAAGGTGCTCGCAGTCAAAATAGGGATTTTTAACGTATTTCTCTGGACAAGTGTTTTGGACAATCCAGTCATTGTCAGCAGACACAATCGAATGAACTGTTGACATATAAACAACATTAGGTAGTAGAACTGGGTGTTTCTGGGATAGAGCTGCCTCTAACGATTAAAGAAACAGGTCCACCTGTATTGGAGCACATCTATTCACTTTTGACAAAGTATACAGTCGTGTGTTAACTACAATATATGTATACATGCTTCAAATACTTTTTACCGAAAAAGAAATAGAAAGATTGGCGAAGGATGTACTAATATAGCAAAACTTCAAGTAAAAGTTGCAATTTGCTTGGTGATTGCTTTGCGTATGTACAAATATATGTGCAATTATATATGCAAGCTGTATAGCACACGTTGTTCTGATTAATAAATACATAACAATGATAATAATATTCGAAACTAAATTAAATTTGTTTTTTAATGTATGTCATGCGGGAAGGTTGAGGCCTCGTTAACAGTTTTAACCACATCGCCTGGATTCGTGCTTGGTGACCGTCCTAAGTCAGTCCGCATGGATAATTAGTCTTGTGGATCGTTGTGATGTCAATTTATTTCCTTACATGCTGGTGCTTAATTGGTTAAGGCTTCTATCGTTTATTTGTCAATGTCGCTCGTTCTGTTGATTACACTCCTATTTCTGGTTTAATAATCATTCAAGTTATCGTATATTTATAAAAGTTATGTACGTATACTAAAAAAGAGAACATTTCTGACCATAAATCATTGGGATCATGCACACATTAAACATACACTTGATCTTATAGAAGAAACGTAAATAAAACAATACCAAATGCAATATTTATGTAAACTGTATCGTTATCAGGACATATATATATATATTTAAAATTGCAGGTCGGGATCATAAATCAGTTCTTCACCCTTAATGTTGTCATGTTTGTGTAATTGAAGAAGGTTTAATACATCAAATATTTGATTGAAAATCCTTTTATCAAAGGTGGGTTCCTCTTGTTTGAAATATCTTTGTTTTTATGCACGCAATACAGATAATTTCATATTTTCTTGACTTGCATGTGTCAGCCCTATTTGGACGGTTGGTCGTGTCCCTCGAAAATAAATTTGGGTGTTTTAGCAGAAGTGAAAGTCATTTCTCGACAATCAAAACACCAGGTGAAAAATCGATGCTGAAGTTAGTGTAAAAGAGACAGCACAATGGAACCAAAGAAACATGAGACAAAACTATGTACAATCTGAAACACATCTAAAAATAAGTGATTAACAACGCAAAAAAACCAATGACTTGACTTTAGACATGTGGTCTTGTAAATAATAACAATCAGAGATGCGTATTTCAATAATATAATGCTGACAAAAATTATCACTTCATCTAGATTATAGTGAACTGATTCGATAATTATATAGAAATCTGCACAACAGACACGTGGTATTCACTACTCTATTAAAATAACTATCAGACAAAAATAAATCAAGCGAAGATCGGCTAGGCGTTCATTATTATAAAACATGCTGACATTACCAAGTTATCATTTAGGGCGATACGTGTTTATCTGACGATCTTTCCGTCAAGAAACACTACAAATCTTATCAATGGTGTTAATTTGCTGTTTATTTGTTTTTGTGTACGCATCTTCATGCCTCATTTGTGACGGGTATTCTCGTATAGTTGAAGACAAATACTTTAAAACTGACATCAAGATCGCGCCATCGGACTACATCGTTATATTGATACATGTATGGAAGATCAGAGGGAACGCGTAATTTATAACATTTAAGTTTGTGTATCCAGGTACGCAGTATATGAAATAATGTTGTGTATAAAAAAAAATGGTAAATCGAAAAACCAAGACGATATTCTAAGGTCGTAAGTCATGGACATTGGCAAACAATAAGAAAACGTTGGACGCACACAGAAAAATGAACCAAATAAACATTTATTCACTACAAAAATGAAAACATAACGAACTTCTATTAATTAACTTAAAGCGAAGCCAGGTGCTCGCGATATGGTAAGCGTTTCCTGCTACACATGTGTCACCCGACGCGATGCATCCGTGTTATTCCGGTGTATGGTTTCCACTGTTTAAAAAGGAGCAAGTGTCACCATAAGAAAAATCCACAGTTATGGTGACGAAAGAGCAAAGGAGAAAAAACCATTAACAGGAGAGGAATATAAGTAGCAATATTATCATTAAAGCAGAGCGGTAAAGATAGGGCGACGAGGATTACCCCCACCTTTTTTACCGTGCTTTCTACTGGTTATATAAATATATTAATAAAAATATATATATAATCAAAGACAGACATAAGGACTGACTGACTGATCTTTGATGGAATGACTGACTTTGGATGAAATGACTGATTGCCTTAGTATTTGCCAAAAGAGGTATGGTTTCTATGTATCTCATCTTAATATGTTAAGATGGTATCTAGTCATACGTATGTTTTTTATTTTTATTTAATCATTAATTTGAAGAAGGCTTTTTCAGGTTCTATTATCATCATAATACTTCAGGTATAACGATTCATTTTTTAGGGTTATTATGTATGCCAGTGTGTTGTGAAAAACGATGAATGGAATTATCAGAATAATATACATATTGTCTAACGAGTCAATTAATAACGGCTGCTTCGACGCTATACCTGTTATTAGGGACAAGAGTATATTTGACATAGCTTTGGCCTTTTCCTCTTATAAAAAAGACACCATCTACATACAAGAAAGATTTACACGACAGTAAGGGTGGAATCAACAGAACGAGATACATTGACAAACAAACAATAACTGCACCAAACAAATTAAGCACCAGAATGAAATGTATTAAAAAAACATGTCACATTGTATGGTTTCAGATATATAATTTTTAATTAGTTTTTATAGACCGTTTGGGACATCAGAACATACATCTCCCTTACTGTTCGCTCTTTCAATACAGTCGATGTTGGCATTCTTTTCTCTTTTTCAACATGTCGATATTAGAACGTCCTGTACTTGCTCGCTTTATCAACGTAATGTCCTGGTATTGTACTTTAATTCTATGTTGATAAAACGCAAGTATGGAAGTGGTAAATACGAAAAACCAAGACGAGATTCTAACGACGTAAAGCTAAGGACATTGGAAAAAAGGTAAAACGTGGGACGCAAACAGAAAAATAACCAAATATGCAAATATATTAACTAAAAAAGGAAACATCACGAACTGAGCACACTTAGAACACTTCATTTTTTAAATAATATTCCTCATTTTTTTATTCAAACCACAATTACGTCTATCCATGAACACTACGTTATGATGTGCTGAGACGTACGGTCTGCCGTTGAGTGTATACATTACGAGTGTTTGAGAGATGTGTTGAGGCGACGTTTATCGTGTATTTGTTGATGTTATCGTCTAATCTGTCATTGTCTACACGGATTTCAACAAGTGATAAGTTTTGTGTGGGTACTTCACAGTCTGTTAAACAGCACGCCATACACAATATGATATACTGGGACATCATACCTCAATCGTGGAGTTAGATCTCCACAAACAAACCAAATAGAGGTGTGAATTGTAATGTACACAGTTTTAACTATTGGGAATTATATTTATTTGCAAAAAAGTTTTAATGTTGAAACTCAATCGTAATCGGGGGAAACACTGAACTAAAGACTGATATTAACAATGTTTCTTATTTACAAAATGTACCAATAAAATAAGATTAAATTTTTTAACTAACGGATACGGAAAGAATACAACACCGTCGCGTCGTAGTGGCGTCATAATGAAATTCATTTGAAATATAGTTAAGCATTGAACTGATTTCAGTTGGCATTCATAGGTGATATGAATGCAAACTGGACAAAGGCAAATTTAATGACGCGCGCTAACTTATATTTACCATTTGCTATCCCAATGTAACAAACTAAACGGTAAATATTCGAGAAACTAAACGATACATATAAGCAATGAGAAACTAAATTATAAACAATGAGTGATGGCAATCATAGGCGATATGAATGCCAACTGAATTTGGTTGGGATATATAGTGGCATTGCCATGCGATGGTAAATAAATAAGCATATACGGATAGAAAGTCGTTTTTCTCGAGACGATATTCGATACAAACAATTATATTGTAATATTTACTCTAATATATATTTTCAGTTTTCAGATCATTCGTCAGTGCAAATTTATAAAACGTATCCCATTGGTCAGCCCTTTCTTCCAGCAGTACAAAAAGGTATTTTATCGGTGAAGAAGTGAGGGTAATGTTGTTTTTTTATAGCCCGTAACTTCTCAATTAAAATGTAATTACATGAAATTTGAACATGAATTTAATTAATTACATTCCTGTGCTTCATTGTTTGACGAAGTTATTGTTTGTTTGTCAATGCCTCTCGTTCTGTTGATCCTATTCATAATGATTTATCAAATATTTGTATATAAAATGACAAATTTATCATATCCAATATTGATTGACATTGTGTCATTGACTCCGATAAATAAGGTAGCACGCGTATCTTTTTTCGATTTAGCAATTATATACGTAAATGTAGAAAACTGGAAATGTGGAATCATCAGAACTACAGACATTGACAAACCATCACCGGAACAAAAAGGAATAAATTTACCCCAAGAAAGTCCTTACGACTAGTTATTCATTCAGACCTACTAAGAACGGTAACCAAGCACGATTCCAGGCGGTGTGGTTGAACTGGTTAATAAAGCGCCAACCGTTCCACTTTCCGCATGCGACAAGCAGTCTTGAGTATGGACATACATACACTTAATGGCGCTTTCAATTATCTCAACAGCCAACCGCTTACATAAATTGTTATACATATATTACCGAGTAAAACGTATCTACATATTTACAAAAGAATATTGAGAACAAGAAAATTGAACATAGCCAAGCGGCACAAAGCAGAACACTAAACATGTTCGGGAGACCAAATGTCAGTTTCATCACAATCAATCTTTATCAATATGCATTTAAGAAGTGTTTTAGTCATTGTCAATATACTATTGAGTAACAACGCAGAGTAAACAACAGGATGAATGGAATCAAAAGAACGTGAGACACTGATAAAACAACAATAGCCGCATCAAATAACCCAACACCAGAATAAAACGAATCAAATTGACGTAACAACAATCCCCAAGACTAGCTATCAAGTCCGACCGGACGGTTACCCAGCACGAAACCAGGCGATGTGCTTTAACCAGTTAATTAGGCCCAAACCTTCCCACATCCCGCATCATAAAATAAGTCTTACTAATCTAATTTAATAAATGTACCTCGTAGCACTGTCAATAATCTCAACAACCAACCGCTTAAATCAATTGGCAATCGAAAACAACACGAGTAAACCATTTTTACATATTTATAAAGACAATAAGAATTTTTGTTGTTGACATAGCCAAGGAGCATAAAGCCGAAATCAGTTGCTAATACACAGTACGTTCATTTAAAGCGGTTTCTAAACCGTGTTTTATTCGTTGTGTTGTGCATACTACCATGTGCCCAATAGATGCTGGTTTTTTACGGTTATTGTAATCTTTCAAAAGACAGATTATTACGTTATACAGATTTGACGAGAAGCTAAACAATACAAGTATGAGAGCTGTTTGAATTTTCACTTGATGGTTGAACTGTTACAGAGACGTGCACATGCCTTTTTAAACTTTAATTATAGAGAGTTAAACATAGTAAGAAATTACAATATGCAGGGACCATATGGTTAGAAAGAATCCCTGAGAAAAATATGTTTAAAAGAAGATTAAAGAAAACACTTCAATAACAAAAATTTTGATATTCATATACAATGCACAAACAGCTCTTCAAGTTACAAATATGGGAAAATCTACTGATTATAACTGAACCACTACGCAAATACTTCTACTGTCTTTATTATAATTGACAATATTTGGAGTCGTGTTTCGGGCTTATTACAAAACTATAGATTTATAAATACATGCGCATTTTATTATTAATTTTTATTAATGAATTTCAAAAAAAGAATTGTACTTTATATTTATAATTTGAATGCCTACAGTACCGACGATAACAGTACACACCTGGTGTCCATAACAATCTTCACTTCTTATTGACATTTGTTAAGTCGTATGAAGAAGGAGGTATACGGTTACATGGACTCACAAATTCCTCAATTAATGTCGATTAAATCGCACCCGAGACGCTTTGATATTGACAACGAGGGTAGTAATAAGGGAACACTTGGGTTTAATTCCAAACCAAAATACCGCATTTCACAGAAAACTTAATATGGTGAAAACAGTCTATTATTCACTTGGACAAGCAAGTTTACACGGCCGAGTGTCACGAACCAGAAGGAATTCAATGTCTCCCTCATTAATACAATTTTATAGCATGTTTTTATCTTCAGTACTATCAACAATAAAATTTGTTAAAAGCCGTCATTAATATCTACAATAAAATTTGTTTAAAGCCGTCATTATAGACAAGCCATCTTTGAACACTTTAATTCGGGGTCTACATTTTCCCCTTAATGACGGGTATCTGTTTTAGAATAAAACCAACACTCGAAAATATGCTGTCGATTTTTACGTGCGATTAAACATACTTGGGTTACCATTGTGTATATCTTCCTTGCCTTACAAACGTTCTTTGCACCTTCTATAATGTATCTAAGCGCGTATGAAATCTACATGTCACTTGGATGACAATAGGACCGACAGCTTAGCTAAGGGTCATCGAAGCTTATATTACAGGTTACCTTTGTATGTCGCATAAACTTGTGAGACATATTGAAGTGAAATTATTTTTGAAAACTATTTTCCATTGCTTTGACGAATGTTATATTTAAATTAATTACGTTATAGCAATAGAGAGTTTAAAGCACATATATATTTGACGTAATGAAGATGCATTATGTATGTTTGTGATCAATTATCTATGCATGATTTCGACCAACGGGTATACATTTATTCAAAGATAAGCGTTACATGTCAATTTTGACTCGTACGTGTAATTAATTCAATATCTGTTAAATGCATGTATGCATTTATGCCAAAAAAGTCATTCCTGATTGTACGGTCATGTAAATAGAATGTTTTGAGTATTAACATTTAATATCACACTAGCATGTTGCGTGACATATCGCGACAGGTGAACATATATACTTTAAATACTTACAACACAGAAAGTAAATGAATATTATGACTAAATTCTAATTAGAGATACTATGAAAGAGAGGATACATATTTGAAAAGACACCTCTTATTACCAATATCGTTGCCAAAATTTCGTATTCTGGGCCTTTTTTAGGAATTTTAAGAATGTAGTTTTTCACAGTAGATATGAATAGTTGCTTAAATTACATGAATTATAAATAGCCTCGAATCAACTATCATAAAAAACTTTTATTTAAGGATGCGCGTTACTAACATTGCAGTATTTACCAAGTTTTTTTGTAACTACTCTGGCATTTTTCACAATAATACATAAGAATATGTTGCCCATTGAACACTATATTTTTGATAGCATTCTTATAATATACACTTTATTTACCCATTAACCAAAATATTAAAAAATCTGTAAGACTCTTTACCCATTTTCTAGCTAGATCTTTTGGCCCCATTAAATCTTTTTTTTCATTAATTATTGGTGAAAAATCTACAGGTATTCTTTCCAGCAACAATTTTAAACGGTTATATCTCTAAAACGAGATCCTTGACCTATCCTTATTTTTGAATAAATGTAAAGCATGTATGCCAATTGACTTATATAATTAAAATCAGCCAATCTGTAAGACCATACTTCCAAGTAGCGGTCATACTTAATCCATGTAGACTAAATATGATTTTAAGGAAGTAAAATATACTATGTTTGGTGTTTACATCTCAATACAACAATAATAGAAATGTAAATATATATAATAAGGGTCTTACACGAGATTATTTTATATTATTGTTAGGGTGTGGTTTTTGTCCTTCATTACCACAATGATTTTTCCCCTTCCCCTTTGGCTTCAGAGCTTTGATTTATCGAGGTCTTGTCTTTTTAAATTCATTTCCCCCTTAGAGTCCGTTAATGACGATTGATTTGGAGCTTGACTTTGGGCCAAGGGTTGGGTCCTCTCAACCATTTGGTTGGTGTGATGTAAATTGCAATGCCCAAACAAAAACACTGTATGAATAGAATCATTGTGAATGCCCGTCTCATTTGGCTGGTTCATTCTGGTGGAGCTTACGTTTGTTTGTCAATAATGTTTGTTCTGTTGATCCTATTTCTTTTTGTTTTGGTAAGTTTTGGTATTAAAATGTAACCTTAAATATGATTATTCTATTTTACAATTTTACGCATCTTTGCCAAGTGTATGCAATTACAAATTTTCTCAAGTATCTTCTTTTTTACCAACTATTTAATTTCTATCAAAAAACTATATTACTTCGGATACAAACAATTATTACGTACAGTATAATACATCATAATACATCTTTCTTATTATACAAAAAAAAAAAATAATTTAATTAGACATTTGAAATATCTTATATTTATTTGTATATATATATATATATATACATTTATCAGTAGCGTTTGTTTAGTTGATCCTATTTCTGCTTGTTTTGAATATCATTCTAAGTTTTGTATGGAGTTAAATGTTCAAAAATCCCAATACAGTTAATTGTAACACCTGTTTGACTCAATGGGCAAAATTCACATAATAAATGCATTCTTTGCAAAATGTGTATAAAATTTAAGCGAACAAGAAAACAGAAATGGAAAATAATCTGAATATACGATTTACGGCGGTATTCATATTTTTCATTTTCCGATCAGCCTAAATTATGAAGGAGAGATTCATCATAATTGAACGTTTTGCAGCAGCGTAATATAGCGCACAATGGATACATAATTTGTTGGTAAAGTATTATCATTGCATGTTATATAATTCTGACAACATCATTCAGTTATGAATACACTGTTGTGATCATAAACCGCAAATAATTGTTTATCCAAAAATGAATAG
>JAUMGZ010120990.1:0-29817 GCA_032359645.1 Pododesmus macrochisma
TTAAAAATTAACCTAATTTTACCCCTTTGTGCCCCTTATAGGGCCACTATGTAGGCCAGCCCCTGTTTTATTCGCAAACTTAAATCAGCTTCCCATGGTGGTACTTCCTGCCAAATTTGGATGAAATTGGCCTAGTAGTTTTTGAGATGTAGTCAAATTTGTGAAAAATACCCTATTTAGATTGAAGCGCCCCCTAGTGGTTCGTTTATGCACACTTTTTTTCTAGATCAAAACTTTGTAAACGTTATCTTAAGAATCATGCATATCAAATTTTATTCGCAAACTTAAATCAGCTTCCCATTGTGGTACTTCCTGCCAAATTTGGTTGAAATTGGCCCAGTAGTTTTTGAGAAGATCAAGTCCAAAAATGTGAAAAATACCCTATGTAGATCGAAGCGCCCCCTAGTGGTTCGTTTATGCACACATATTTTTGTTGTTCCCAAACATTGTAAATGTTATTTGAAGGATCATGTGCACGCGTATCAAATATGAAAGTAATCAGAGAATCTGTTTGTGAGAAAAAGATTTTTAAAAATTAACCTAATTTTACCCCTTTGTGCCCCTTATAGGGCCACTATGTAGGCCAGCCCCTGTTTTATTCGCAATCTTAAATCAGCTTCCCATGGTGGTACTTCCTGCCACATTTGGATGAAATTGGCCTAGTAGTTTTTGAGATGTAGTCAAAAATGTGAAAAATACCCTATTTAGATTGAAGCGCCCCCTAGTGGTTTTTTTATGCACACTTTTTTTCTAATCCCAAACTTTGTTAACGTTATCTTAAGAATTATGCATATCAAATATGAAAGTAATCAGAGAAGCAGTTTGTGAGAAAAAGATTTTTGAAGATCATAGGCTGTACTTATGTGACCAAAATACAACACAGGCTTTATGTAGACCATAGGCTGTATACATGTGACCGAAATATAACATAAGCTTTTTATAGATCATAGGCTTTACTTATGTGACCAAAATACAACATATGCTTTATATAGATTATAGGGGGTACTTATGTGACCAAAATACAACATAGGCTTTATATAGATCATAGGCTGTACAAATGTGACCAACATACAACATATGCTTTATATAGATTATAGGCGGTACTTATGTGACCAAAATACAACATAGGCTTTATATAGATTATAGGCGGTACTTATGTGACCAAAGTACAACATATGCTTTATATAGATTATAGGCGGTACTTATGAGACCAAAGTACAACATATGCTTTATATAGATTATAGGCGGAACTTACGTGACCAAAATACAACATAGGCTTTAAATAGATCATAGGCTGTACAAATGTGACCAAAGTACAAAATATGTTTTATATAGATTATAGACGGTACTTATGTGACCAAAACACAAAATAGGCTTCATATAGACCATAGGCTGTATTTATGTCACAAAATACAACATAAGCTTTATATAGATCATAGGCGGTACTTATGTGACCAAAATACAACATAGGCTTCATATAGACCATAGGCTGTATTTATGTGACAAAATACAACATAAACTTTATATAGATCATAGGCGGTACTTATGTGACCAAAATACAACATAGGCTTCATATAGACCATAGGCTGTACAAATGTGACCAAAGTACAACATATGCTTTATATAGATTATAGGCGGTACTTATGTGACCAAAATACAACATAGGCTTTATATAGATCATAGGCTGTACAAATGTGACAAAATACAACATAAGCTTTATATAAATCATAGGCGGTACTCATGTGACCAAAATACAACATAGGCTTCATATAGACCATAGGCTGTATTTATGTGACAAAATACAACATAAGCTTTATGTAGATCATAGGCTTTACTTATGTGACCAAAATACAACATAAGCTTTATATAGATTATAGGCGGTACTTATGTGACCAAAATACAACATAGGCTTAATATAAATCATATTGGCTGTACACATGTGACCAATATACAAGATAGGCTTTATGTAGACCATAGGCTTTACTTATGTGACCAAAATACAACATAGGCTTTATATAAATTATAGGCGGTACTTATGTGACCAAAATACAACATAGGCTTTATTTAAATCATATTGGCTGTACACATGTGACCAAAATACAACATAGGCTTTTTATATAATATAGGCTGTACAAATGTGACCAAAATACAAAATAGGCTTTATATAAGTCATTGGCTATACACATGTGACCAAGATACAAGATAGGCTTTATGTAGATCATAGGCTGTACTTTTGTGACCAAAATACAACATAGGCTTTATATAAACCATAGGCTGTACTCATGTGACCAAAATACAACATATGCTTTATATATAAATCATAGTCTGTATACACCAATAAATATAATATCTATAGGAGGAAGGAACCAATACTCTATGTGAGAGAACCTCGTCCAATATTCCTTGACTAGCTATGACGCAACCGTCATCAATGGACACTCAAGACAAACATTAATTTATTTCAGTCATATGATATTGACTTCCGTGTCCGATGAATGACTTGACCTACATGTTTGCGAATACGTCCATTAAAGTGTAAACAAGTAAACACTACAAACTTGCAAAACTGAAACCGACAAAAAAAACACAATATCTATAAAAGATGAAAACCAAATCTCTGTGATATTTCTTTGCACCTGTCCAAAACATTAAGAGTGCATTAAACAATATATACCTGTGAACCTGTCCAGAAAATCAGAGTGTAAACAAAAATTGGTATGGACCTATTAAACATACTTTTAGTGTATAAATTAGTTTATATAGACATATTTTGTAAAATCTTTGAGTTAATTCAATAATTTTATTTGTATCACTGCAAACGCTACATGAACTTAAGGCTTGTAACAAGGAAGTAAAATTGAGTTTTATTAGTTTACCCCCTTTGTTAAAAAAAAAACCAGGATGAGTTGAATCAACAGAACGAGATACATTGACAAATAAAAAACAGGATGAGTTGAATCAACAGAACGAGAGACATTGACAAATAAAAAACAGGATGAGTTGAATCAACAGAACGAAAGACATTGACAAATAAAAAAAAAAAACAGGATGAGTTGAATCAACAGAACGAAAGAATTTGACAAATAAACAATAGTTGCATCAAACAATTAAGCACCCGAATGTAAGAAATTAAATTGACACTATAACAATCCTCAAGACTAGTAATCTATGCGGTCCGTCTTAGGACGGTCACCAAGCACGAAACCGGTCAATGTGGTTAAGCCGGTTAATGAGGCCTCAACCTTCCCACTTCCCGCATGAGACTTGAAGTCTTACGTATAGACATGCCTTTAAAAATTAATAGATACACTTCAGGCCACTGTTAATCATCTCAACAACCAACCGCCCACCTCAATTGTCAATAACAATCTAAACAAGTAAAACGTATATACATATTTACAAAAGGCTAATGGAAACACGAAAATTGGACATAGCCAAGTAGCATAGAGCCGTAAACATTGGCTTATAAATGGTAGATTCGTAGATTCCACATATAGTTATGTACATGAATAATGACATTGATGAACATCCAGTGTGTTCACAGAGGTACAACAGCAAAACCTAAGTAACTTAAACTGCCAGGTATAAAAAAAACCAAGAAACAAACTAACGACAAGGTGAATAATGGTGTATTATTGTTCCCGATATATTCATTGTGATCTTGGATGCGTTCTACATATATCCTGAATTATTTTATATTATGTATTGCTACATATATGTTTTATGCATCTAATAGATTTTACAGTCAATGATTTAAAGTAAAAAGATAATATTCCTTATTTTTATCAATTTGTTGAAAAGAAGGGTGCGTAGTTTATGATACAAATTCTATAAAAACATAAGATAGTATTAATACATAAACTATTAATTTATATATGTATGCAGTCAAATAATGTTTATAGTGCGAAAGCAAAAAAGTACAAAATGTTTGAAGGTATTTTCTAAATATCCTGTGCACAAAAAGTTATTATTTACTTGCTAGCACGCCTCATTAAATTTGCCTTTGTCCAGCTAACATTCATATCTCCTATGAATGCCAACTGAAAGCAGTTCAATGCTTAAGCGAGACAGCACTATAAAGTCACCATAAGTGCGCACTGTTTCAAATATACCCCTATAACGTCTCGATATGACCTATCCATGGGTTGAAGGAACGTTACAAACAAACCAAATATGTTTTCACATGAATGGAAATTTTAAGTCGACAAAAATTGGTTCCTGATTACAAACATTTGTTGTCAATGTTAGCCCGTTTCAAAATAATATGTTGTTCCCGATAGCCAACCTATATTTACCTATCGCAATGAATTATGTAAGTCACAATAATTATCACACACGAAGTGCTCGTTTTGCAAAAAAGTATTTTGTAAATTAATGCTTAATTGTTCATCTTTCTCGAAAACTTGCCCAACGCGCTTTTTAACGAAACATATTTAATTTCTATTAAAAGTGTCAAATTTCAAAACAAAAACAAGTACCTACCTATCTTTTCTCTAAAAATCTCTCTAATCTGTGTTCCGGATTGCCGGCAATAGTTTCTGGTTTTCTAATACCTCTAGGTATATTAAGACGAATTATACGGTTTTCATTCGTCATTATAAAATGTAGGAATCGTACAATACCTTTGTATTCGCATGTCAATAACTTAAAGTATAAGTAATAAATGAAGTTTAAATACCGTGCCACGATGTCTTTGTTTATCATTGAATAGTAATTGTACAGAATCAAGATAGGTCACATGGCACTTTCTTAACAACTGTAAGCATCGCTACACATAATCATAGTTGAATTTAAATTCATATTGATGTTTTGTGTATGAAGGTAAGATTGAAGTTTGTTCGCTATTCCTAATACTTTTAAAACGTCAGCTTCATTTTAAATAGCTGTAATTATTTGGTTTAATTAGCAGACACTTTCTCTACTTCAAAACAACTGAAAGTTTAGCTGAACGTATAGATTGAGAAACAATAAATTTAGTTTCATTCGTGTGTTAATGGTCCTTTTATAAAAGTTTCACAAGAAGCAGAGAATAAAAGAAGGGACACGTTCATGCACGCAGAAATATATGAATAATTTTTATGGCAACATTGAACGTCACTTTCTAATAAAAGGGTGTCGATAAGAGTTCCCTGTGAATCCTCTCAATATTGTGCCCTAACAATACACACTACCTATGTCCAAAATGTACTTCTTCTTCAGCCTCTTATATTTTACTGACATAGACTGTGCCATTGCACACCTTCTAACGATACTACCAGTACTAAAAGAAGAGTTGACATCTCCATATATCGAGAAGGCTAGGTCCTGGTAACCGTCCTTCTAGTTATTGTTTGGACTTGCCGTTGGTAATTATTTCTGAGCCCTCGCTGATGTAATAGCAATCATTTTAGCTAACATGTTTTTTTCTTTTTCCATGAAACACAACCAGGTATGTGTGTGCTCTCCAGTGGTCCCCTTATATATTTACCTAGTAGTTTAAGACGGCTCGGTTGTTGCTATATAACCACTGCGAGCATCATGATTGTTCATCAATAAAACTATTCATATACTTAACTATGTGTGGCATATATGAATCTACAATGTAACAACAACTGTTTTTTGCTTTATGCTGATTGGCTACTTCCAATTTACATGTTTCCAGTTGCCCTTTGTTAATATGTAAACATATTATTCCAGTTTAGATTATTATTGACAATTAATGTGAGAGGTTGGTTTCAATTGCAAGCACCTTGTTTCGTTTCTAGTTTTTAAGCTCACCTGTGCCCGAAGGGCTCATGTGAACTAAAGTCATCATAACTCGTCCGTCGTCCGTCGTCGGTGTAAACTTTTCATATTTTCTACTTCTTCTCCCAGACTACTTGACCAATTTCATCCAAACTTGGAAGGAAGTACCCCGAGGGGAAGGGGATTCACATTTGTTCATATGAAGGGGCTTGGCCCCAGGGGGCGCCACTAGGGGCAAAAAGGGGAATTTGTGAAAAAAATTCTTCTAATAAACTAAAAGGCCTAGAGCTTAATGCTTTGTTATATAGTAACTTTAGGGCATGGAGATCCAAGTTTGTTCAAGGCGTGACCCTGGGGTCAAAAATAGGTTAAGCGTTTTGGGGTCAAACTTCAACACTATACATATAGCAACTATGTAAACTTTTCACTTTTTCAGCTTCTTTTCCTAGACCAGTTTCATATAAACTTGGTAGGAAATATCCCTAGGGGAAGGGGATTCAGAGTTCTTCAAATGAAGGGGCTAGGGCCCCAGGGGGCATCACTAGGGGACTAAAAAGGGGACATTTGATAAGAGTTCAAACGTCTTCTCCTTGTAAACTAGAAGGTCTAGAGCTTAATGCGTTGGTATGTAGTAACTTTAGGGCACGGGGAACCAAGTTTATTCAAGGCATTACCCTAGGGTCAAAAGTATTCAAATGCAAATATTTAGTTTTAGCCTATTTCAACCAGATTGACGTAAAGGCCCGATGGACCTCTTGTTTGTACTTCAAATGAACCACATGCCTAATAGTAAGATTTGCTCACTGCATATTCCAAATAGGCATAGTATGCTGTTAGGTTTAAGGTTCAGTTTGTGAACCATATAGAAAAATTATAATTTAATGGCTTCCCCTTTTAGGTAACTACTGCTGGGTATCCTGGTTTGGCTACAAAATTGCCTTCCTAGGAGCAAACTATATCCAGTGGTATATTTGGTGACTGGGAACACTAGGAAAGGGCAACTTCGCTATTGCTTGTAATAGCAACAGGCAATCTTAGGGGTGAACCTAATGGACATGAGGAGCTATAGTTTTTAGCTTACCTGAGCCGAAGGACTCATGTGAGCTATAGTCGTCATAACTCGTCCGTCGTCGGCATAAACTTTTCACATTTTCGACTGCTTCTCCTAAACCGTTGGACCAATTTTATCCAAACTTGGTAGGAAATATCCCTAGGGAAGGGGATTCAGATTTGTTCAAATGAAGGGGTTCGGTCCCATGGGGATGCCAACAGGGTTTTGTTTTACAAAACTTCAAAAATCTTCTTCTAATTAACTAGAAGGCCTAGAGCTTAATGCTTCGGTATATACATTAACATTAAGGCACGGAGAACCAAGTTTGTTCAAGGCGTGACCCTGGGGTCAAAAATAGGTTACGCTTTTTGGGGTCAAAGGTCAACACTAGCAAATATGTTAACTTTTCACATTTTGACTTCTTGTCCAAACCTACTGGACTTATTTTATCCAAACATGGTAGAAGTTATCCCTGGGGAGGGGAATTCAGATTTATGCAAATGAAGGGACTCTGTCCCACGGGGCGCAACTTCGGGGCCAAAAGGGGAAAATTTGACAAAATTTCAAAAATCTACTAATAAAGTAGAACACCTAGAGCTTATTGCTTTAGTATGTAGTAATTTTAGGGCATAGAGAACGAAGTTTGTTTAAGACGTGACCCAAGGGTAAAAAGTAGATTACGTATTTTGGGGTAAAAGTTAAACACTGTATTTTATAGCAGATATGTTTACGATACACATTTAAGACTTCTTTTCCAAAACTACTTGACTAATTTCATCCAAACTTGGAAGAAGGCATCCCTACTAGAAGGGGGTTCAGCTTTATTCAAATGATGGGGCAATTGGTGCTCATTATATCAACTACAGTCATCATAACAGATGTTTCGTCACGTAAATCTTGTCAAATTATTAAATCTCAAAAACAGTTGATCCCATTTCAATCAACTTTGTAACAACTATCTTGTATCAAAACAATTACAATGAACACTACCAAGAAAAATAATCATGAAAACTAAGCTTCAGGTGAGCGCGTCAAGGCCCATTGGGCCTCTTGTTAATAGAAGTTCGTGTTATTTCCTTTCTTAGATAATAATTGTATTTTCTGTTTCTGTGTGCGTCCCACGTTTCCTTTTGTCTATCAATGTCCATGGACTTGCGTCTTTTTAATATCATCTTAGTTTGTCGAATGTACTTCCTTTTATTCTGGTGCTTAATTGTTTGATGCGGCTATCTTTAGTTTTTTAATGTCTATTGTTCTGATGATTCCTCTCACCCTGTTTCTGCATATGACATTATGTTTGTTTTTGATGGAGTGGAGTTTTTGCCCTAACACCAGGTCCCCTACCTCCTATTTGGCTCACAACTTAAGATATCCTCGGTCTTGGCTATTCTAAATTCGTAACCCATAAGCAACGGGCCAAGGATGAGGTAATATCACTTATTTTATTGTTAACGTCACTTTTAAATATTGTATTTCCCGCAAGTTTGTCTTTTTAAACCATATTAATACGTTAATAGTGCAGCTTAGCAATGTCTGAATGAACTTTTACTATACCAATCCATGTGTTATTGTCCGTCCGTCCGTCCATCCGTCTGTCCGACCATTTGTTTTCCATCGACAACATTTCACACTCCCGTCGTAGTTTTCTATTTTTCTTTTTATCAATGTGAGTTTAAAAAACATCAACATTCTTTATTTCCTATTTCTTATAATAATGAAAATATTTACCATTTCAGTGAGAATGAAGAAAAACATTGAGCTCAGTCCAACAAAATCTGAGACTAACGACGGCAAATCGTCATCATTTGAAACAAAAGTGGAAGAACCATTGGTGCAACAAAGCAATAATGGAGGTGCTTCTGCTTTTTTACAGAAATTCCAAATTGTATCATTTCGAGCCAAATTTTTATATAGCGTGGCACTACTTTTTATCTGTATGGTTATGGTGAGTTGATATCTTGAAATAGCTTTATTTCTTTATTTATGATGTCACATTACAATCAACGATATGTTATCATTAAAGATATTTTATTTACAAAAATTGAGTTTAAGTATTGTAGATCGAAGTAGAAGGATATGTGTGTTCCATGTAGTTTATTGAGATTTTCAAGACAAATCTGCTGCCACTGTAATAAGCTGTGTATGACTGTCTTCTGTCAATCCACGGAGGATCTTGCTGTTGACACTGAACGTTTTACCAATCACATGACTCGCCTCACAGAGCTCTATTATAAATATATTAACTTGTGCATTTGAAATGCGGTATACCACAATCATAACATGTATCAACATGCCATAACCATTTAAGGGTGTATTAGTGGGAGGGTTTGACAGGAAGAAGGGTATAATCTGCTTTAAAACATATAAGAACGGTTTTGATTTACTAATAATATCATAAGAGTAATCTATTGCAACAAAAAATACAAATGAACACAGGCCGCATCAAATTATAGCAGAGGGACTACATTCTGTTGCGGCGAACATTGACGTTGTGATGCGGTTTTGACGTTCATAAAATGAGACGTTTTGCGTTGCTAGGGTAATTCAAAGTTTACTAACTTTTGAACGAATGGATGGATCTAAATGACATTTTGTAAGAATAATCCTCAAATCACATACTAGATTTTAATTTCCTGTGGAATGTATTCGTTAATGTTTTTTTAAGGTTGTAGGGGCATAAAGGAGAAGTACGCTTTACGTGAATCTTTGTTCAAAAATTATAAAAAAAAGTAGTTCGGCAAACCATCATTTTTATTTGTAAATTTTGTTCGTTTTTAAAGTCTCTGTCTATGTGACAAATTTGGAAAAAAGTTTGATTTTATCAAATATTCGGTTCTCACACTAATACATCCTTAAGCACTCGTCATACTACCAAGTAGAAGTCAGCCCTAATTCCAAATGGTTGTTTGATAGATATTAAATAAATATATAAGTACGCTATTCTAAATAGTATTACGTCACTTATACGTCATCTCTGCTGACGAGGACAGGTTTGTCTGACACTAAATTCTAGACAAGGCCATTTTACAGTATTGTAAGGATGTGGTTTTAGTCATTAATCAACATCGGGATTCCACCTTATTTGGCTTCCTACCTGATCTATCTAGGTCATGTCCATTATAAATTTATTTCCCCCTGAGCGTCCACTGATCACTGTTGATCCGTAGCTATGCCTGGAGTCTTGATCGAGGTTACTCACACAGAGAATTGGCTTTTCCCTCTTATAGATATTATATTTATTCGTGGTCCAGTTAACCAGTTTGTACTTGAAACAACATATTGTGATCATTTGTACCTTTATTATATCCAATTAATAAGTTTCACTAAAATATAATTTTCAATTGATTTGTGAACATTTTCACATGTCAGAAAAGTCTGAAGTAAAGCAATATTCCAAGCAATATTGTTCTAACATACATTCATAAAAATATAGGTCAAGTTTGATTTTAGATGTTTACACTTTTTGGTCTGAAATTATTGCCTTTGGTTTCATAAAAAAAAACCATCGTTTTCTTTCCCGTGAAATAACTTTCGTTTTGTCAATTGGTGCATTTGAACTATTCATACCTCATTCAATATGGGAGACCGAAATTGAATGTTTATTTCATGTTGTAATTCGTTGGGGTTTTTAATCATGGTACTTAAAAGAGTTTGTGAGTAATGCTATATGTTTTTAACATTAACGCACCAATGTGTGACGCATCAAAGATAATGAAAATGCATTATGAAACTATTGTGTATATACCTAGTCTTCAAATGATAATATGATGATTGAGTAAAATCTTTCTACAGTCGTTGGTGTGAAATAAAACATTAAACACGCATGTTAGTCAACAGCGAACGACACTCTTTTTGGCTGAAAGTTCAATTTAAAAGTCGCAATACCGTGACATTCCTCTTACCCTACTTGCATATTTACGTACCAAGTCTATATAGGGTTAAACTGTGATGAAAAATTACACTTTGTGAACCTTTGAGCGTAATTTGTTATATAGTTATCGTTTTCAGCACATACAATTACAATAGAGATTGGTTTTCTCGTTTTATTTACTGCTGTCCGTAAGGGCTAAGCTTTTCTGCGGAGAGCAGAGCAGTGACAAAGAGAGGGTACCAGTCTATGTAACTAACTAACACTCATGGGTGCTTTTCTTAATTCAATAAGCATACATCATATAGAACAAAGACACAAATTATATTAATATTCAAATACACATTTTGTCATCAACTACAGGCTATTTTAGGCGCTGTTAAAGTGTTTTTGTAAAAAATTCTTATGTGTTCAACTGGTCGTAAAATATTTCAATTTACATATTTATAGATACATTATTTTATATTATATGATGTACGCTTTTACTGTCACAAAGAGAACGATATTAATGTAATGAATTATATTTGAAATCCAATGCTATGACGTCTGTATTCATTCTATGTAGCTTAATGTCAAAATAAATTACTATAAATAATGTACATGTTTTTCTTTCATTGATCAGTCTTTTTGCAATAAACAAGTTGACTTTCAAATTTTCACATACCACTTTTAACATCAATATCTATTGAAAATGCGAAAATCGAACCGATTTAAATTTCTCCTCCTCTTTTTCTTTTTTAATAGTCACGTTCACAAGTGTAAGCTATAATTAAACAATAAACTGCGACAACACACAAATCTGAATAATGCCTACATATGAACTTAACACTAACCGATCGCACTAAAGGACCTCGATATATGTATGATTTGCTTATAATTTTTATATTAAGAAATAAAAATGCACTAGTAGACACAGTCCGTATTCAAGACATTCACGCTCATTGTCATATTGTACATAGAATTATGCATCTTTTAATTAAGTATTAACTCTACCATAACAGGAGATAAAATAGTGTCAAAAGACAAACTTTGCTTATATTCAACACGATCATTTTTACGATAGCAATAATTGGCACAGTGTGATTCTGCTTCTTATTGTCAGGGTTGGAATAAAGGCCAGTCAGGTCCGACACTGTTAGACCTCATATTGTTGACCAATGTTGGTCTGGACCAAGGATCAGGGTTCCGCACTGCTTACTATATTGGAGTTGTAATCGGTTGTGTTGCATTGGCGATCGTGTATGGGAAGATATTCGCGCCGTTCTTGATGAGTGCATTATTAGGAGTAGCTGCAGTCTTGATGGCATTGATACCTTGGTGTTGGCTGTACCCGCTAATGGTGGCTGCCCATCTGGTTTTAGGATGTTGTGGAGGTTCAGTTGAAGCATGTAAATAAGTCTTAATACTTGTCAACAGTAAATACAAATCAACATCAAATTCCTGTTTTATTTATATAGAAATATAGGGCGAAAACTATTATATTCCAAGCAATTTCAAACATATCTCGTCTCTAGATTAGTTAAAATTCAAAATTATTGTAATGCATATAAAAAATGCTAGACCTAAAATCGATAATTAATAGGGTCCTCTTTTGGTTTTATATTCTAAAGTTATTTTATTCCAGTGGCATATGCAGAGGTCGTGGTCGTATGGACGAACGAGTCGAAATCTTTCATGATGCTGTCACAGTTCGCATTTGCATTAGCTACAATCATTGCACCATTAGTGACGTCTCCGTTCCTCAGCCGGATGCATTCATCAAGAATATCTACGTCAGATGAAGACGTGTCCGCCGCCAATTTACAAATGAATATGACAAGAATTAGCAAAAATAACTCTAGTGCAATTGTGTACAATTTATTGAATGGAGCAGTCAATACCACTCAGCAACGTTCTCCTATAAATCCAGAATCAAAAGTGTTTATTGCATACAGTATCACTGCTGCATTCATTTTATGTACCGCCATGTTTTTATTTACCATCGGAAGTAAATACAAGAAATTTCTAACACGACTAAGACAGACATCCAGAGCTAGGAGGGAAACTGGGAATAATTCGATAAAGAAAATTCTCTCCTTACTTATAATTTGTTCACTCATGGCAATGTACAATGCGACGGATTATACATTTTGTGATTTTTTAACAGTTTTTACGGTCAAGCATATGGGATGGATGCCTTCGGAGGGCGCTGTCATAACATCTGTTGTTTTCATTGCCTCATTAATTGGTCGTTTTTTCGGCATTTTCGTTGTAAGGATTTTCAAATTAGCCAACATTCTAGGTGTATGTTTCTTACTGTTACTGGTGTCCAATATTGGCCTTATTGTTACTGCGCATGAACGTTCTGATGCTGGATTGTGGGTTTGCTCAGTATTGTTTGGCATAGCTATTTCTATAACGTTTGGTTGTATCATATCATGGACGGATGAATGTTTCGTTCAAGTCAATGGGAAGATTTCATCTTTATTACTTTTATCGGGATTTGGTGGAGCTGTGTTCAACCCAATGATACTAAGTAGACTAATGTTACGTTCTACGATGTGGTTCCCTTTCGTCTTTACTATAGAAAGTGCTGTGTGTTTTCTCTTATTTCTAATAGCGTATTTCTATTCACGATTTGTGCTTAAAACGTATTGCGAAACTTTAAATGGGGAATTAACAAAAGAAATATCGGAAGATATAAGACAAGAGGGGAAAATGTAAATTGGTAATTTATTAATGTACTAGAATACTCGCGGTGAATGGTTGATGTTAAATCGTGTTAAACAGATTGGATGTATGTAACTAAGAATTATATAATAAACAGAATACAATTACAAGAAAACTCTTTGACATACATAAAATTACATGGTCATGGTGCAAAAAAAAGAAAAGGGCAAGATCATTGGAAAGGAAAATTGTTTTTAAAAGAATCAGAGGCAGCGAAATGAACAATAATGGCAACAGTTGTAAAATTGGTTCATGGTGCCGCAACCTTTTATCGTCACATTTGAATAAGCATTTCAAAGGAATGCTGTAATTTTAATTCATTCAAAAATATTATATATAGAAATAAATAAAACGCAAGGATGTATCTCGACATTTAAGGTCTAAAAGATAAGTACGTTTTCATGTTAATAATTGTATGGGGGGTCTGTGTGCTTCCTACGTTGTCATTTATTTGCCCATGTCCATAGACTTATGTTTTTAATATTGTCATGATATGTTTTTAGTATTTACTACTCCGTATCCTATATATTACCAAAATCTAACACAAAAACACTGCTCTTTATAATCAGTGTATAAAACATTAAGCTACATATGTACCTGTGAACAGAACATCTAATAGAAATAGATATATATTAAACATTGTTTTAACACAACCAATAATCTGTGTTTCACAATTAAGTATAAAAGTACTATTATGGGGATTTCACATGCCTAACCATACATCTATGAGTTTTCTTATCAACAGCATTTTTAGAACAACTATAGTATTATAAATATAACGTCAATAACATGCAGGTAGACATTTTATTTAGATTCAAGTGTACTTGCAGATAATATTATATTTGAAAGATAGAAAATCATCTTGTACATATACAAACTTATGTCTGACTCAACCAAATACATATGAAAACCATGTAAAAATGTCTAACTGTTTACCAACAATAACATCGTAGTTTGGTGTCGTCGTTTGAAGGTTTACATCTGATTGACAGGGAAGGAGACCAAGGAAAACGACAACAAACATCAAATGGCAATACAAGAATAAATAAAATATCGTCAAAATATCTACGGCAGGTCACTACCACCGAACGAATTGAATGGTGTTGTTAAACCCATCTTTCCTACTTTTCCCGCCACACAAATTTGAAAGTAAACCTTCTGGACATAAAACTATGACTCAACCGGCACACAATACAGGAGTGGCAAAAAATATAAAACATGTATGAAAAATCTGCGTTAACAACAGTCTTTGCTAAAACAAGGTAGAAGGACCAGATGGATTGGCATTATTAACATCCATTATAAATGTTAGTGTGTAGACAACACACATCGATAATACATTCGACTGATTTAATGAATAAATAACGATAGGAGTCCAGTGGTTAAACAAACAAATTACTAAAAGACCAGAGTAAATATTATGTTGAATACACTAAGTAACAAATGACATCAACAAAAAATTCAATTTTCTGCAACCCATTATGAGGCATTTTAATATAATGTGTGTGTTAAAATGCATACAAATATACCCACACATACTGCGTCAACTCACACAGTATGTTGTGTTAAACTGCAAAAATAGCTGAATATCTTCCGGCCTTACATGGATACACTGTTAGTACGTGTGAGTGTGTTTCCTACAACAAGAAATAGGATCAACAGAACATACGTTATTGACAAACAAACAATAGCCTTATTAAAAAGTCACCACCAGAATGAACCAGTCAGTTCAGTTTTATTATGTGTATCATTCTGTGTTTACACTCGTAGTTTGGTATCTTTTGTACTAGATAAGTAAACGTGTTCATATCACGATTAATGCTAATATGCATTACATTAGTCCTGTCCATCTGGCGCTGTATACAGTAGGGCATGGCATCTATTAACGCCGTGTTTTGATTTTGAAAAGAGTTCCTTAATTCCAATGTTAATAATTTCAATTCACAAGCAATGTTACTCTCAACAAAATGTCTCAGCTAAATATATTTTTAAAAACAAATTGAAATTACTTCTTGTTTTAGAACGTACCTAGCCTTTTCACTAGTTATCCACTAGGCCGTGACATTAAGATATCGTCTCTGAATTCACTGGAAACAAAAATATTTGAAAACAATTAATTTTACTTTTAAAGGATCATTGGGAATAATGTGAATAGAAACAATCCAAAACTATAACTCCAAGATATCAACTTCAAGCGCAATGGTGGAAGGAATCCAATATTCATTTATAGAAATGTCAATTGAGGTTCTATATACACTGTACATTGACATTTTATTATCAATTCAATATAGCTATACAAACCAACATATGTCCACCTGTAGATAATGTATATAAATATTACATATATTGTTATTCATTGTAACTCGTTTCATGCACAGCTGTCACTAGTTGGTTCCATAAAGTCCATCGCTGCATTGCAGTTACATTTAACGTGTTTACTTAACAGTGGTGGTATTTCATGACATTATCAGAGGAGGGTGTCATACGTATACTATAAACGTTACTATTGTATACATTGATCTTTTTCTAAGAAATACTATTTGACTAAAAATCATAATCAGCATTTGCATCAAACCGTACATATATAAGTATCCAGACTTGCGGATTGTAGTGGCATTATTTTAACTTCTTTATTCTAGTGGTGAATTGTAAAGTGCGGGTGTTATTGATTTTCAATTTAAATTGCATCACGATATTAATACTCAAGATTAGTTATTTATGCGGAACGACTTAGAATGGTCACCCAGCACGAAACTCGGCTGTGTGGTTTAGCTGGTTAACGAGGACACACTATTCCATTTCCCGTAGCAAGATACATTAGCAAATTCAGCAAGGATGTTAAATCTTCAAGACTAAACAGTTGATTTATAACAATATTATATTGATTAGTAGTCTGTCTCAGTTTGCAAGTAGTGTTTTGACGACGAAGCTTGGCTTTGGGTCCTCTCACCCATTTAGTTGGTTTGACGTCATTACTAGCTACCCGTTTGCTAGTTTATTCTGGTAACGACTTTTTGATGAAGCAATATTGTTTGTTTGTCAATAAAATATGTTCTGTTTATCCTATGTCTTCTTGTTTTCTAACGCATAGTTGTTCATATGGTCCTGGTGGTAACTTCCAGAGTAGGAATTTCTCTCAGTGGCATATCAACATATTGTCCTCGACACCAGACCATTGCAAACGAAAATGGCGTTCGCTCGACAAACGTCGCAGCAAACAATAAAGTAAACGTTGTTTTCATGATGTTTTTATGATAGGAGTAAATAACAGAAGACCATGTTATAATCTATAGCAGTCACTCATCTCAAGTTATTTTAGAGCACAGTTAGAATGAGTAAGTAGACGTTAAAATGATATCGTCTTAAAATCATATGTACGTTTGCTTCTAACAAACGTTACCGTATACACAAAAATTAAAAACCCTCCTGAAAAATGTATCCAGTAAATTACATCTAAGATGCTTCCATGTTTCAACCAGCTGGATGCACAACGTATAACACATATAAAAGACTTCAAGATGTTCGTCTGTAACTACTCTAGATTTCTCTATAAAGCAGCACTTCATATTTTTACCGGCAACTTACATAGTAAATAAACAGCTACACGTTATGGTTAGGGTCCTGAGTGCAGATTTCCACCAAGAGTCGATTTTTATGTGCGTAGAAAAATAATTGGGAGTCCTTTGATATATACATTAACTGCTGGAGTAAATAGAAATATGTTAAATCGTGTGCCTTCAGAGTTTGGAAATACGAAATTCTCAAAATGGTTGAAACATGTATGCGCATTAACAACTTTAAGTCTAACCTAATGTCACTCCGTTTTGTTGACATTCTTTCAACCTCGGTTTGTATTTCTTTTACTTTCAATGGTTTTTTTTTTTTTGCAATCCAAGTTTGTATTTTTCAATTTTAATTTTCAAATCTCAGTGTAATTTTTTTTTTATATTTTGATGTGTATTTTAAATGTCATTGTGAACTTTTGAAATTACAATGGGTAAATTAAGTAAAATATCTATTAGAATAAAGTAATTAATAAGAACAAATTGCTTGTGTTCCCCATAAGTATGTCTTTGCGCCTGTACATTAATCAACAAATTGTTTACGTCCATCAAACCGGCATTAATCAAGAAGGTAAGTTATACATTTCGACATCTAGATACTTAACTGACTTTTTCAATGTGGATAATTATATAATCCTCACTTTGAAAAAAACATTTCCTATATTTCTCTATCTGAACTTAAATAGACTAGAACTAAAAGTTCAAATAGCTAAGCTACAAATTCATATCTGAATATTTATATTCAAAATAAATACTAACACGGAACAAAATGTGAAGTTCATATTTGTTGTTTGTTTTGGTAAAGTGACCTTAACCTGAAACTTTGAAATGAAACAAGTTCAAATCACATATTACCTGTACTTTTTAATGTATCAGTGACCTTGACCTTCCACATAAATACAGAAATTGAAAAAGGTATAGAGAACCAATATACAAAACTTGGTTTGAATCCAACTACATTGTATAAATCTAAATGTGCAGAAACGAGCTATATATCTTAAACTCACGTCACTCCTTCCTTTTTCTAAAATTGTTCCGTTTTTTCGAATTCGTTTAATTGAGTTTGAACGTCTCTTCAACTCATGTATAGGTCATGTCGAGAGGGTGTCTGCTGATGAAATTGTGCACTTCCGACAACTTTACAGTGGTATTTCACTGAAATATGACACCTCAGACACATTGACATGATACTACACTTGGTCACTGTATCCTGACAGTGAGCCATCCAGTCTTTCTAAAAAGGTATGCCGAGTGCTAAGCAGGGAGCAAGAGGATTAACTTTCTTTTTGACACATTAAGATTGACACATCCAGCCGGATTCGAACCCTCATCTATCAGATCATGAAGTGAACGCTTTACCAATGAGCCAACACCCTTAAGTGGAACCAATGTATAAAGTTATGCTGGGCAGAAACGAAGTCGAACTCAAGCACATATGTCAATTTTTAGTAACGGTAACCTTGCTCCGTGATGTATCAACACCAAAATCAGCAGGGATATCTTTCCTATGAAGAGACCAACAAACCAAATTTGGGTTAATTCCATTCAATATTGAATTAAACTGTAAGTATCATACTCAAGTGCAAATTTTGATTTTAATAAAAGTGAGCTTGACCATTGACCCAAAACAATCGGGTCCTTCCTTTCCTTAACAGGACTAACCATACAATGTTTGGCTACCCCCAGGAAATACATTTGTAAACATATAAATATGCAAAACAAAAACTACAAGCATATATTTCTAGTAAACCCAGGACTGAGACGGTTTCATCCTGAACTGGGTAGAACAAGGTTGATGTTTTCACCTGTAATGATCAGTCAATTTCACAATAACAGAGAGGAAACAAAGTTGAAATTTCACTCCACGCTTATAACATTGTTATCTATTGAATAATGCGAAGCGAAAAATTTAAAACATTTTTCCTCGGTATGTATTTTTCTAGGCAAGGTCACAAATATGTCAGAACAAAATCAATTACACAATGATATTCACTACTGTATTTCCTTCACTGAAGTACTTTTCACTACTAGGGAATAACACAACATAAATGATTACAGTCTTCTGTGTAATAGGGTATACACTATATTACCATTAATCCCGGTAAGTATAGGTTGCATCAAAGATCTGGATTACAAATCTCTGGTTGCATACCTCAAAAAACATATTTGACAAAAAGAAGCAATCATACTGTTTCTAAAATAACAACAAATACCAATTTGAAACACAACTAGACCTGTCACTAGGATGGCTAACTAATACCCCCTGCTTACACCAAGCTATGTATTTCATGACATCAGCTATACTTCCACCCTTTTTGCACAAAGGTCATAACTCCCATAAAAAGCAGGATCATATGAGCAGTGTAGGCCATTGAAGGGTGTAAAAGGACTTGTGCTTATGAGATTCATGACATGTGAATGTACAAGTCTAATTGTTTCCCTTGCAATCGTCATAACGAATTTTTTTTTTCATGCACATCTTAATATGGTGTACTATCACTGTGTAAAGTTTGATTAAAATCCATTAAAATGGTGTAGGAAGAGTTAGGCTTACAAGATTCATGACATATAAATGTTAAAGTCTAATTATCTCCCCTTGATACTGTTGGGACGAAAATATTTGTCTTCATGCACATCTTCATATGGTGTACTGTCATTGTGTGAAGTTTGATTAAAATCCATTAAATGGTGTAGGAAGAGTTACGCTTACAAGATTCATGACATATAAATGTTCAAGTCTAATTATCTCCCCTTGATACTGTTGGGACGAAAATATTTGTCTTCATGCATATTTTCATATGGTGTACTATCATTGTGTGACTTTTATTGAAATCCATTAAACAGTGTAGAAGTTGCGCTTACAAAATTCATGAACAGGCGGACGGACAGACGGACGGACAGATTGAATGACGGACACAGTGATTCCTATATACCCCCAAACTTTTTTTGAGGGGATATAATATTATTTTATCTGAAAAAATAAAGTACTTCACATACAGCAACATTCAAAACATAACGTTGTTAAGAATTAGATTGCACCTAAAGAGCATCATCCATTAGTTGATGCTCTTTAACTATCCACAGAGAAGTATTTGAGTGGTTCCAATTTCTATTCAATTTGGCATATTGTTTGTCCAAAAAAATAATAAATGGATTCTCAGATCATTTTTCTGAAAAAAGATAAGGGAAGGAAACCTTTTTCTAAACTCAAGATTTAAACTTCACACCCTAGAAAAACACAGACTCGACAACAAATTTTCAATGTTTTTTCATACCGCCATCATTGCTTCTTCATAATTTCTCCCCTTTTGGCAATAAAATCTACAAGGCCGTAACTAATCAACAAATGCATGTGTACAAGAATTCTATAAAGTAATCAATATTTATTGGTCTTTTTAGTGTTAAAGTAGCAATTCTACAAACATTCATTTTTATCACATATAGAGCACAATTCATGAACTTTTAAAATAATATCAAAAACACGTTTGTACAACTCATTTGTGAACAATAAGAAGCATTTGCTAGACCTAAAGTCATAGTTGTTTATCAATAGTGTAAACAACTCATTAAGGTTTATGACAGATAACAAGACATGCTCCCTCCCTCATTGGTTTTCATTTTTCCAGGTTGACAGTTCTATCTACAGAAGCACAAAAGTCCCCAGAGCCGAATAAAGAGAAGGGAGAGGTTTCTGAACTCCTTTTCAACACTGAAGACTGAAGTCAAAGTCATTCAAAAACAACATATTTTCTCCCTACATAAACATGTACCTTAGAGATAACAATATATAATATATATTTTTTCTTAACATACATGTACCAAAAATATCACAATATATTGCCCTGGTCACACATTCACGGATCATCTTGCTGGATCCACTACGGGTGGAAACTCACTGATGACCCGGAAAGACTATATCCTAAGTTTGACTATGGGTTTTGATTAAAAATTGCTACGGTTGGGTAAGGGGTATGAACTGCGGATTAACAAGAGTCTGCTACGATTTTAATACGAGTTAGCACAATTTAAAACGGTCTGGCACGTTTAAGTATGGACTCTCACGGAGAGCCAGGGTTTATTACCGATTATAAAGGATAATTCTGTTCTAATACAGATCATTAAGAATGTACTACGGTTGTCTGATCCATGGGAAATTTTTGAATAATATGCATACAAATTGTCACGGATATACAAGTATTACTACAATTGACCCAGGATACAATACGGACAGCTACGGACCACTACAGATTGCCACAAAAGATGCCGTATCGTATCTGTGGCTAATCCTGCTTCTGATCTGTGAATATGTGACCGGGGCATAACACTCGCTCCTGATTCAAATTTTAGGAGTTACCAATCTGACTAAAAGCTTAACAAAGTTACAATGACAATCACATTACATTTCGAATAATTTAAACTTAACTATGGCTGTCACTGGGATGGCTGACTAATACCTCCCACTTCCGCCAAGTTGTTTCAGGATATTCAGATGAAATAGTAGGAATTTACCTGACAGGACTTGTCCAATAATTTTTAAAAGTGGCATAACTCCAATAAAAATATCTGGATTGAAAAATGTAAGTGCAGGTGCATAACTTCAGAGTGTGGTTATCATACTAGTGAAATTTCATGAAATTTGGATAAAAACTGTAGGAGGAGTTTTCCAGACAAGATTTGAATAATACTTTTGTAAAAGGGGCATAACTCCCATAAAAGTAATTTGATTGAAAATGAAAGCACAGACAAGATTTGGATAATACTTTTGTAAAAGGGGCATAACTCCCATAAAAGTAATTTGATTGAAAATGAAAGCACAGACAAGATTTGAATAATACTTTTGAAAAAGGGGCATAACTCCCATAAAAATAATTTGATTGAAAATGAAAGCACATATGCACAACTTCAGAGTGAGTGATTTAAATTCATCAATTAAATTTAAAAATAATTTGCTGATAAATATGGTAACTGCAGGCATAACCTGACAATATTGTATATTATTGACATAAACAAGTTCTCCACATTTCCTATATAAGGTGAACTCTCTTAAAAAGTGATGAAATTCAAAATCATGTAGGGGGTACAACTACATGAGGTATTGGTATTAAACACAAAGTTTGAAAAAAAATTAATTAAAAAAACAATGCACAACCTGGACAAACTTTGTCAACAGACAGACAGATTGATAGACTGACAGACAAGCCTGTTCCAATATTACCCCATTACTTCAATGTGAGGGTATAGTATACAATGAAATAGCACTTTAAAACCATGTAACTTAATATTAAAATCTTAAACTATGTACAAAACTAAACATGTTATAATAGATAATAAAATATCTTATGTATAGTGTATAAAATTCAATGCTAATTTCTAATCTTATTTCATCAGTTTTTGTATTTATATAATTAACAGAGGTATATGGAACTGTGAACACAAATCAGTTCATCCATATGCCCATCTTCCTTTATTTAAAACACAGATATGATTGAAAGTTTTTGAAATACTTTAACAATGAAATATTTTGATTCTTTATATGTTAGGATTTATTTAGTTTACATAAAATTCAAGAAATGATTAAAGTATCACTAATACAAATGTTCTTTGTAAACCTGTTTGTTGATAAGATAAAATGTTACCAAAAAATATCTTTATTGTCAGCTTTTGCAGTTAAAAAAAATGAATGGCTTTATAAATAGCTTTACCCTTCTCAAAACTCACAAAATGTTTGTTTTGTTGATACTATCTGGAAAATTAGTAGTTAATGTGGTTGGTTAATATAAAATTTTACAATCATTTAAATTGCATGCATGGTCAAGTTTTGCAGTTAGTTTTTTTTAAAGTTTTTTTTAGATCAAATATGAGAAAACTACTCAATATACAACATTATTTAGCTTTTTAACTAGGACTTGGACTGATTTTAAAGAACATTATAAAAATATAAACTAATGAAGAATTTGATACAAAATCAATGGTATTGTTTCAGACAATCAACTTTAAATCAAAATACAAATATAAATATGACAAAAATATAAGAACATGAAAAATCACCAGAACAAATATGACTATACTTAAAAAGTAGCACCATACATTGTAATCTTTAACAGAGATTCCAATCTTTATCACAGATAATAAATTAGTGCATGACTCTAACTGTATTTACCAATAAACAAATATAAATATGCATTTATCTTTACATTCAGAGCATCCTAAAGCACGGGTAAAGTAAATAATTTTCACATGCAATGCACTATGTTAAATAAAATTGGACCTAAGTCTATGTGTTTTATTCTCCATGTGACTTAGGTGAATGAGCGTCATTTTTCCCGTACTGCTTTTTGAAGTTCAGGTACATTCCATTTAGTTCTTTGTACACTTTGTTAGCCTCCTCCATGCTAAACTCCAACTGTAACATACCAATAAGACAACTTAAGAGAATCATGCTTAAAAACAATCATGTTTTTTGGTACAAATTTGTTGCAAATTAGCAAGCTTGACATTTGACAAAGGTCATAGAAAATTAATAACATGGTTCTTCATTTCAGTCTTTTTTAGATGACATTTTTACAGTAAAATTTGAAATATGGTCTTTCTGAAGACACTTAGTACTCAATTATGAATTTCAAGCTTGTTTTCGTTTTCAAAATAACACTTATATATAGCAACTACTACAAAATTGAGATATAATAATACTTATTCTGAATATCTACCACCTCTACATAACTAACGAAAAAAGAAATTTTCTCCAAAAAATGTGAACAAGTGATTAGTATGCAGGAAGGGCTCGAGAACTAAGTGTTAATTTTGTTTTGCCTAAGATTTAAAACTATCATAAATAAATGAAGGGATCCACTTTAAATATAAGTTTACCTATTATGTACTGACCTTGTATGGCTTGACCACTGTCTTTCCCCAGATAGTGGTACTACTGTGATATCTTACTCCAGGGTCAAGACTCTCCGCTTTCTCTTTAGACACCCATACCTTCAATTAGGAAAAGAGTTTTAAAACAATTTGTATTTAATGAAAATATTGAGTTGACAATAATCAATAATATCTGTTTATTTCTTTCTACCTAAATAATGTTTAGCATTGAAATGAACAGAAAAATTAAATATAGATCTACATCAGGCTACATAAAAATAGTAAAGTAACGTTTTCTATGGATCGCCTAATTTAACTGTAAATTGTATAGATGTACATAAATCTTGTGAATGAAGGATAATTTGAGTTCTTGTTAATGTTAACAAATGTTATCACATAATAATTTTGTACTGGGTAAAAGATTGAAAGTATTTCAATGAGCTACGAGGATGTCTTATTAATGAGCTACCTCCTCTTTATCATGAAGCTGCATACATGTTATATAAATCATCAAATGACAACTTGTCAACATTTTTGTTTATAGAGTATCATTTCATCAATGAATGTTACAGAATTGGTCAAATTTAATGTACAAGATATTGAAACATTTCAGTGCCAACACATCCAAAACATATGTAGAATAGCATACCATCTATGTACCTAACAATATACTTTTGTACTTCAATTACTTACCAAAGAATGAGCACCTCTTTCTACGTCTATATTGATGTGGTCCAGAACCAATCTCAGCTGTAATAAATCATAACATCAATTAACATTTTCTTGTCAGGTTTAAATATCAAATTTGTCGTACAATATCATTTTAAAAACAAAATTCCCATTTCCAATTTCACATTAATTTTCCTTAAAAATCCAAACTTGAAATGAAAGTGACCCTATACCGGTAAGTCAAACAAACCATTTTAAGATACTAAAGGCTTTACTTGAGACAAAGTAAGGTGTACATAATATCTTTATGTCACTTTACTTGAGACAAAGTAAGGAGTACATAATATCTTTATGTCACTTTACTTACAAAATTTTGGTAACACACATTCACTATATTTGGCTGTAACTACAACAGTGTGACAAGAACAAAATACTACCATTAGTTTCTTTAAAACTGCCAATTTCACAAGCATAAAAAACTAAGTTAGTCTATGAAATTCACAATAAGTGCAAGTAAAGATTATACTAAAACTTCCAAAGTTACAATCATCCTAAACCAACCAAGTTATGGTTAAACTAAAATTCACAAAGTGTAGTTACTCTAGAACTTCATAAGTTATGATTTTAATACAACTCACAAAGCTATGGTTATACTAAAACTCACCAAAATAAAGAAAGGTACTAGTAATGCCCACACCCATGAAGCCAATATACCATTGGTCATACTGGTCATCACAAGTCCAGGACAGGTTGTGTGAGAATATATACCCTGAAATAGGAAAACAAATAGGGCTTAACAATTGAAACAATTGTTCTGAAATATGCAACAAAGTTATGATCAATTGTAGGCTTTATGTAAAGTTTCTGACTACTTGATAATCTATAAATATGACATTTTTGAGAGGTGGTATTGCATATTTTCACCAACCTACCAAGAATGCACGTTTCTTTCAATATACTGCATGTAAATTATGCATAACATACACACTTTCATGAAACTGATTTTAAAAAGCAACATCAAATATTATCAATTTTTTTCATTTTAAACTTACATGTATTTCCAATAAGGATACATATATTCTATATGCAATACACATCACCCTAGTGTGATCAAGAAATGTTCACACTTTATAAAACATACAAATCAAAACAAAATAAAATTAATATAATAAACAATAATTAATCACCAATCATGAAATGGCAAAAATGGAATATGATAAATGAGTTTATCATAATGTTTAAAGAATTCATATACAACTCAACAAGCATGCATATGATATCTTTAATTATAAGAAAGTTTGTTGTTTGGGTTTGTATTTTAGGTTAAATGTCTCTTCAACTTGTGTCTAGGTTATATTGAGAGTGTCTTCTTGTGACAGTGCACACTTATGGTGACTTCATAGTGTTGCCCTACTGAAATACTATGCCACAGACACATACCTACATGATACTTCACTTCTTCACATTATCCTGACGAGTGACCTAATCCTTCTCCTAACAAGAAATGCTGATCACTTAGCCGAGAGCGAGAAGATTACCCACTTTTTACATCTTAGGTTTGAAGTGTCCATGCATATGGATCAAACCCACCCCAACTGGAACACATATCAAACACTAAACTATTGAGTGACTGTGAACAAAACAAACATAGAAATCTTAATAAAATAGATTTACATGACAAAACGTGAGAACTTCAAAATTCTGATCATAGAAACACACCTGCTTGTTGAGTCTTTCATTGAAGGCCATACTTGTAGCATCAATCACACATTTAGATGAGCAGTAAGGCTCTACCCTGCAATACACATTGAAAGCATATCACTGGAAACATAATACTTTTATGCATTTGAAAAACATAAAATATCTTACCTGGTATTCATTTAAAATAGAAACTATTACATGTACTTCTCAAAAAGGATTATATTGGTAGATAGATATTATAATTCATGGGATACATTATAACACAGTCAAGAAATATATATATGTTTAACAAAAAAAATGATTTGAAATAGATTGAGGTACATGTATCCATACACAATTTGGTTAAAGATTAAATATTTTGTATGTCTTAACTAGTTCCTTCATAACACTCTGAAGATAATATAATTTACAACAACATATTACAATGTTTTCTTATATGTTGAAATTTACAAACTGACTATTTACATTAGAATTATGCATACTTATCTTAATAAGAAACAACTTTTTTTTGTGGCACTGTGTGTGTTCATTCATCAGGATTCGTTCTTAAGAATTGCATAACCATCGCAATGTATAGCAATCATTTATTACAGTATTTTCTATAAAATGAATGCTATCTCACCTTGATACTTGTTGTATATCTGAAGGATTAAAGGCGGCCTTGACAGCAGCAATGGACGACGTCCAAACTACCTGAGAATGTTGGTCACGGCCTCCCATTTTCTCCTCCAATTCTTTAACCTATAAATAGTACATCATAATATATCTATAATATTGTACAAGTATTGATACAAATACGTCTGCAAAGTTACTTTCACTTAAACCAATCATCATTGTGATAGACATTTTTGGCAATGAAATATTAATCCCTAAGGTAACCCAGATCGTACATTTAAAACTCAAGACAGTGTTTGTCTGTAGCAGTGTCCTTCTGTAGCAGTGTCAGTCTGTAGCAGTGTCCGTCTGTAGCAGTGACCGTCTGTAGCAACTTCTGTCTGTAGCTGTTTTCCTTATAGTTAGTGACTTTTTTTAAAAGTTACTAACATTGGATAATTGTCTCTTATCTCTATTGTAATACCTCATATAGGCGTTCAATGTTGGGATCCCGAAAGACTTAGATGTGATTTTCTATCTCTATTACATAACTACAGATTTGCTCAATAAAATGTTCCTCACTTTCATGTACGTGCCCATCAACTGTGCCCTTCACTTTAACAAAAAGCTGTTAAATTTATCCCAGTCCAAACACTACTAATACAAATCATGGAAAAAGTCTGAAATAAATGTTATAACTGTATTGAAACATTCAAGAGTGTTATGAGTACGAACCAGAACAAAATGGCTGAATGCATTTGTAGCAAAGATTTCCATGAGACCTTCTGGTGTTTGTTCATCACTTTGTATTAACACACCATAACCAGTGTGTAACATGTGCCATATAGTTCTGTAAACAAAGAAAATATGATGATTATAACATAAAATATTAACTCTGAAATCAATTAATATGGCCTATCATAGGAACAAATATCTCCTTCCAAAGATACTGATAGGCATCACATTATGGGAATCAATGTCCCCCATGGGTCATAATTCTGAAAAATTAAGACAGAGAAATAACATATTCATGTTGGAAATAATTCTGAAGACCGATTTAACTAACAAGCAGTACTGGAAATTTTCATTCAATTTGCTCGAAATATGATCAAAAAACAAACAAGAGGCCCATGGGGCCTTAACATCCATCTAAATTGGCTTTTAATACTTTTGACCCTAGGGTCACGCCTTGAACAAAGTTGGTTCTCCATGCCCTAAAATAACTACAAATCAAAGCATTAAGCCCCTTTTGGCCCCTTTAGTGGCTATCCTGGGGGCTGAGCCCAATCATTTTAACAAATTTGATACCCCTTCCCCTAGGGATGCCTTCTTTGAAGTTTGGATGAAATTGGTTAAGCTGTTTTGGAAAAGAAATCAAAAATGTGAAAAGATAACATATTTGCTATATATATAGTGTTGAACTTCGACCCAAAAATGTGTAACCTATTTTGACCCCAGGGTTTCGCCTTAAATAAACTTAGTCCTCCATGCCCTAAAGTTACTACATGTACATACCAAAGCATTAAGCTCTAGGCCTTCTAGTTTATTACAAGTAGATTTTTTATATTTTGTCAAATTGTCCCCCTTTTGGCCCCATAAAAAGGCACACCCTGGTGTCCGAACCCTTCATTTGAACAAATATGAAATTCTTTCTCCTATTGATACCTTCTACCAAGTTTGGGTCAAATTGGTCCAGTAGTTTGGACAAGAAGTCAAACAAGAGGCCCCATGGGCCTTAACGGTCACCTGAGTAATTCATTTTTTCAAAATGTACTTAATTTTACCCCTTTTTGCCCCCAATGGGAACTGGCCTTTTTTATTTGCAAACTTGAAGCAGCTACCTATTGGGATACTTTCTACTAAATTTGGTTGGAATTGGCTCAGTGGTTTTGAAGAAGTCGAAAATGTGAAAAACACCCTATGCCTACTGAAGCCCTGAAACACTAGTGGTTCGATTATGTGCAGTTTTTTTTCTGTTCGAAAACTATGTTGACATTAGCTCAAGAATCATGCATATCAAATATCCAAGTAATCAGAGCATCAGTATTGGTAAGAAGAAGATTTATTAAAATTAACCTAATTTTACCCCTTTTTCCCCCTTGTTGGGCCCAATAGGGGCCAGCCCCTTTTTAGTTGGAAGCTGCCATGGTGGTACTTCCTGTCAAAGGAAAAGTTGTAATCAGGGCCAAATTTGGCTCCTTCATAAAAGTTAAAACAACCTATATAATTTGGTAAAGAAGCATATCCAGGTTCAGATATGAAATATCAAAGCCATACATGCATGTTTAAAAAAGTTATGACATTGTGAAAATGATAGTCATCAACATGAAAATTGATCAAAATCAACCATTTTCAAGTTTGTTTTTTTTTGTTTTTTTGTTTTGTTTTGTTTTTTTTTTTTTAAATATTTCGAACAATTATTAGGAACAATGTTTCATATGTTTCGGCTGTAAACCTGAAATAAATTGCTTTTATATAGTTATTCTTGATAAATTAAAAAAATTAAACATTGTATTCAAACACAAATCTTGCATGCTTCTTTACCACATGATATTATCAAAGATAACTTGATCAAACAGATAGATGTTTGATTGAAAAGGCAAGTTATACAGTTCAACCTCGGAGACAACTGGAATTATAAGCACTGTGTTCTTCTTTACCACATGATCTTATCAAAGATAACTTGATCAAATAGATAGATGTTTGATTGAGAAGGCAAGTTATACAATTCAACCTCGGAGACTATTTGAATTTTTTGTAAGTCGTTTTAATCGCGGACCTGTGTTGAAAATCGCAACGCCTTTTCGTGTCCTTTTTATAATATTCTTGAACTGGACGTTATATAAATATATATATATGTCCTATTTGGTGACAAGGTTTAGAGACAGGCAATGCTATCCCTGTGAGTACAAATCGTGCACCATTGATAGTCGTTTGTTTACCTTTGGTTATGAAGGTAACTTTATGAACTAGAACTGTCGTCCGGGGGCCAACTCATACCCCCCCCGCTGTAGAGTTTTGTGTATAATAATGAAAATGATTAAAGTTAATTCTTAAATGAGAAAGGAATTGTGGGA
>JAUMGZ010120991.1:0-17349 GCA_032359645.1 Pododesmus macrochisma
GCACATAATCTGTTTGAAATCAAGGCTCAATGTTAGCACAAATTTAATTATGTTAAAATTGTGATATATATTTTGAAAAGAATAATTAATGAAAAATAGGTTTTGAATATTCATAGCATAGTTTTGTCATGAATCAGATTTCTATCAAATTTGTATATTAATTCCCAGGACTTCTTGTCTCAAGTAGGAAGTAGAACGATTGACATTTTATAACTATTTCAACCATGCACACACCCTGTTTTTAGTCCATCTGGATCGAAGGTCCAAGGTGGACTTTTCTCCATCTGTCCGTCCGTTGGTCGTCCTTTGTAAACTTTTGCTTTAAGCAACATCTCCTCTGAAACTCCAGGGCAGATTTCAACCAAATTTGGCTGGAAGCTTCCTTAGAGGGAGGGGATTCAAAATTGTACAAATGAAGGACCTGACCCCCCGGGGATAGGTGGGCGGGGCCAAATGGGGTACATTTGATAGTATGTCTTTAAATGACATCTCCTCAGAGACTATTGGACAGATTTGAACCAAATTTGGCAGAAAGCATCCTTAATTAACATTTATAATTTCAGAATTACTCTGATGATTTGTCAATATCTTTTGTTTTGTTGATTTAACTCGTTTGTATAGTTCACCTTTCATCTTGTTCTGTGTACTGTATTTTCTAATTCTTATGTTTTACAATTTTCAGCCCCGGGATGTGCTGACTGGACGTCGGGAAGACTGTATGAGAGAAGTAACATAGCTACATGTAGGGGAGCCTGGCATGGACACATCCGTAATGCCAGCTCCCTGTGTGGACCGGGGTGGGCCGTATGTTCCTGGAGAGATTCTAAGTTGTTAAAGGGTATAAGATGGGAAGAGGCTATTTCAATGGAGGGATGTTATGCTTTCAATGCTGCTCATGACGGAGGAGGGTGTCGAGAATGTTCCGACCATTTGTCGAAGGTAACTTAATCTTGAATTTTATTCTCTTCAAATTGAACGACAACAAACAAACAAGTGTTGGCTGTGCAATTGGACCTATTTAAGTTAGTAAATATCTAGTGAAAAATTCCTTCAAAAATCGAAAACCTAATGATTTCAAGCTCGGTAATATTGTTTATGCATTACTAAGGAGTCTCAAAAATGGTACATTAATCTTGGATTCTAACTTGATTACTAGTTATCTTAAGACTTTTTAATACAGGTTGTTTTTGACAATAACCTGCGTAGGCCATGTAGAACTCCGCGTTGTTACTAGTAAAGTGAGTTACACGAGTATCATGACTGTTCAGTAATGTCATCTCAGTATTTTCACCTTTGTGTTCGGTGTTGATACAGTCAAGCGACGTTGATTAATTCTACAAATATAATAATTCTCATTTTGAGTTGATAATGCCGAGTTATTAACCAGCAAAGTCAACAGGGCTGACACCCTGACAATGGAAGCAAACATCTCGAACTGTTATACAATTAGTAGAAGTTGTGTAGTGGGAGTAACCAGACCTCAGAGGGAGTCAATACACTGCTAAATACTACAGGAATTCACATTGACTCATCTCCACTGATTACAACGCTTACTACCTGTATGGGTAAAATGTGCTTTGTAATGTTTATATAGTATAATTTGGTTCTGTTATATCTAGCTAATCCCAAGGTAAGGGAAATAAATATTCTCGGTAATCTAAAAATGTTTTTTTTTTATTTTTGAAATGTTTTTAAAGAATTACTTGCAATATTGTATGAGATATTTATTCTTACTGAAAACGGAAATTTGATTTGATTTCTTGTACTTTTTATCCCCCTAAACTAAAACTAAGGGAGGGGGGAATATAGCAGATTAGTGATCTGCACTTAGCTGATCCAGTCTGTGAAAATGTGTATGAGATCATTCATTCTTGCTCAAAACAGATGTTTGATTCTATTTCTCACACTTTTTAGCATATTTATTTTGAAGATCCTGTTTATGTTTTGATGCAAAGGTCAAAGCCACTTTACTAAAATACAGAAACATGTACTTGAGCTCATTTGTAGATGATGTTGTTTATGATAATGGGTATAAACCTGTTACACATATATGATTTTACTTCTCACACCTCTAAAGTGATAAAGCATTTAAAGTTTCAATGAAAAGTAAAGAATTTCCGCTATTGTGTCTTTATTAAAATAGGTTGAGGGTTGATAGATTGACTTATAGTTGTGTAAACTTACTGAAACTAAATATTTTCTTCAATGGATTATGACACATGGATTGAGAGGATAAAGAATATCATTTTATAAGATAAGACGTTCCCAGCACACTGTCTGTTATGTTCATGTACACAATCCATGGTCTCAGTAAGGTGCACAAAACAGAACATTGCACATGATTATCTTAAATGTGTGGCACCGCCATCTCACAGACTTGTGGCACCACAGTTCTATGTAGAACAAGGGAGACAATTTAGCTACTTCTATACTACCTGGACAATACACTATATATACCTGTTACCCCCTGGACTAAAAGTGTCAAAGAAGTGTTTAGTGTGTGATACAATCTCTGATATGTATCTACAGTGTGTATCTACCCACAACATAACGCCAGGTCACTGTTAATCCGCCTGGTCATCTAAGGTCACTCGCTGTGTGTTTCTGGAGAATTTTGACTTAAATCTGTTATCATTCCATCCCTAAGTACAAATGAAAATATTTTGATACAATTATTTTTTACTTACTTCAAACATGAAGTTGGAAGTAGTTGTGACTTTGTGTAAGAAGCTGTACTCTGGTATTAGTTATAGAACAGTGTACTGTTTGGCTGGAAGACAAAATAAGAATGTCAAGTAAAAACTCTTTTGTCTTGAAAGGAATAAGTTGTTTTTGAAGATAAAATGGACACCCCCTACCTTACCATGAGACACTTTATGATCAATTTATAACCTGCCATCCCTAAGAGTTTTAGTTCAGTTATTAATAGTTATAAGTGGAAGAGTCCATTATGGTACTACAGGGACATGTTCCTAATGTTGCTCCCTATCTGCTTGCAGGATTTCCTCCTGTTGGTATACTTTGGACTGGTATAGTTGCCATAGATTGCTGATTTCTAGTAATCTTGATCTCTTTGATTGATTCTTTACCGTTTTAGACGATTGTATAAGCACAGCCATTTTAGTGCTCTAACTGATTTTATTGCCGACTTGTGTATCTTAACATTCGCCCATGTTGCCCCAGTACAATTATTGAGCTTGCATACCTTTATAAATCAAAGTAAATCAGGTAAATAAATATCAGAATTCAAAATAGAAGTCGGATGTTGACCCTGGTTATAATTGTATTGCGTTTCATCCTTTGCTAACCAATATTGATTGATTAATTGATCAAATTGTTTAAGTGTGTCCAAATCGATCAACTTAATTGATTTAACCACAACAATAACATTGCAAACCTGACCCAAGTTCACTACGATACAAACAGTTTTCTTCCAAATGCTAACTATGCTATCTCAGAAAAATAATTTTCAGCTGCCTAAGTGCCGATCTTGCTATGTAGTTCAATTGTGATGAATGCTTGTCAGAAGATTTCCACAAGATTAGATCTTGGGGACAATAGGTAAATTTGGGTTGAATTTCAGCACCTTCATACAGAGCTGTGACTACTCAAGCATGTAACAAGTCAATCGCTCGGCACAAATCAACTTTTGTTCATCTTTCATCAGTCAAAATTTTGTTAAGTTTTTAACATTGTCAGAAGGCGCCATTAGTATTGTTATCGTGGATGACTTTTCTTGGCTGGGTAGATTTTTGTCTTCACTGATAAATTGTTTGAATAACCTGCCATACAGATTTTATTTGGCGTGAAATTTGTCACGAGGAATGTGCTCATGTAAACACAAGGTTCAGAATTTTTTTTTTTTTTTTTAAATATCTTTTTTTCTTGTATGTTAATTTGTGACTATTTTTATGAATATTCAAGATATTTGAATACAGATAGTACAGTAATATTAATAGGCAGAACATATTTTAACAAGGCCTTCAGAATATGACTTTGATATGACTAAACCTTCAAACTTTTCATAACATTTAAAACTATTTCAAAGTTTTTTGTATAGATGCTTCGGGAAAGTGTATCTCCAGTCCCCCTTCCCGTTACATATTACCAAGCCCTCAATGGTTCAGGTTTCTGAATTACTTCACACTCTTTGTGAAGGGGAAAGTGTAATTATTTAAAATTGTGATACTATATTAACCAAATTACCTCACACTCTTTGTGATGGTAGAAAATTGTGATACAATATTAACCGAATTACTTCATACTCTTTGTGAAGGGTAAAGTGTTATTACTGAAGATTATGATCCTATATTAAATGTGAATACTATAGCCACTATTAGAAGAACAAATTAGCAGTAACAATACAACATAGATCTAGTGTAGGTCCACTCTGTCATTTATTTGTCAGTCACATGTACTTTTCTGTTTGAGGTGTCATACTAAACCGAATATAAGTAAAATTTACTGGGTTTCACTGCTTTCAATTAGTTGGAGACCTTCCACTAAAATGTAGGTTTGTTCACCAGTCTGACCTATCTGATTACACCATGTTACTGTGAACTAGAGAACGTAGTCAAAACAGAGATGATTTATCGGATAGGTTAATCCTACACTTCTTATACAATAGATGCTATCATTTACTATGTACCTGTATACTATAGTGCTGGCTACCAGATAAGTTTATACCTACACCTTATAGGTAAAGGATGGACATTATCTTGTCTATATGAGTTACCTGCTTATCAATTAATGTAACAAAATGTAGGAAATGTTAGCTGTATTTATGATAAAAAAATCCCTGCTTATCAAATAATATTGCAAAATGTTGTACAAATTTGCCTTATTCATGATTTTTTTCCCTGCTTAACAATTAATGTTACAAAAAATTTTAAAATGTGCTTTATTCACAAAAAAGTTTTTTTCACCTGCTATCAGTTAATGTAACAGAATTTAGTAAAAATTTACTTAATTCTTAAAAATATTTGGTGTTTATGCGTTGTATTGTATGATCATTTGAGTCATTACTTGCTCCTGTAAGAATTTATTTTAGAAGAATGCTATACTGGTACCAATATACATGCTCTCCCGGTTACTAAGACTGATGTCTGCATTTTGACAGTTAACTAATTGTTATCAGTTGCTTGTTAAATGATCAGCTCTCTTTTTGCCAATTGTGAATGTTTTGTACCTTGTTCGCTAACTATCATTTGTCTGTCAGGCAGTATGTCTTTGTGCCAAATCGGCGTGTTCTTTAATTGTGAAGTAACATCAGTTTTGAATTATCTCCCCTGTATATATGGGTGATACATATTTCGTTTCTGCCCACTCTGGGTGTGGTACAAATAGATTTTGTTTGCGAGTCTTTCAGCTGTTGCATTACAATCCATCACATATGTAGGTTAAGAGGGTGTCTAAATTAGCAAAAACGAAAGGTTTTATCCAAATCTAAATTACGATTTGGACACACTTCTACAGTAAATTATAGTGTTGAGTGCAAATGTAAAATAACAATACAAAAACCATTGAAAAAGAGGAGAACAAAAATGTATATTTATTTCAGGGAATTTGGAAAAGGAATTTTCAATTTTCACTTTTGGCACCAGAAATGCATTTTAAACTCCTAATAGCATTTTAGCAGTATTGTTATCAATAGAAGCAAATAAATTTCTGTTTTATTGCAATCTTGTTTTACAAATTACTCCTAGGGAGAGATGAATAATATCTTTATAAAAAATGCAAAGTGTCAGTTATCAGACCAGAAAAGCTCAATTATGGTTATTTATCTCTTTTCTTTTTTTTAAAAAGTCTACAATATACAGCTTTGCTCAGAAACACTTGCCGGACTGAGACTAGGATGAAAAAACTGCTGCATCAAAAAGAACAATGCATTTCAGGAATGACAATATTAACAGAAAGTGTTGTTTATTAGTCTTATTCCGTGAGACTGAGTTGAGAATATTGTCTGTAACAGACTCTATACACCTGTTCATCACCTGATGATGTTTGTCGTTAGTGACATTAGATTGTGTAATCGTGGGGGTCTGGTATTTCTGGAGAGGAACACGTTCTACAGCTGAGACATTGAACGTCTGCTGGGATCAATCACATAGGTGGCAGACCACTAATTTTGTACATTTCTTAATTAGTTTGAATATTAGTGGTGATTTTCAGTAGCACATGTGTGATATTTGGCAGAATGACTATATCGTACGGCTGCTTCTCTGGATGTGTGCGTTTTTGCCGAGGAAATACCTTGGCATCTTGTTAGAGTCGCATGATTTCAGTTTCTATATTTCTTCATTACCTTACATCACTGCAAGAGAATCAAGTTTTTATATTTAATGAAAAAACAGATATCCACATAACATTATACATTAAGATATGTATGCATTATGTATATATAAACTGTCTCATTATATTTCTGAACTTAAAGTGATTCATTACTGTTCCAGGGGAGACAACTCAAATATAAGTGTGATCTGTTGGTTCCTTGAGTAACCAATTGTACAAGCAAACAAATTGAAATGCAAAGAAACAAATGTTCATATATTTTGTATACATGTGTCAATATTGAATTCATTATGAATTACTAATTATGAAAATAAATTATAGATTGTAACTTTTATTCCTTCAGGATGACTTGGCAGGTGTAGGTCGGGGCTGTCCGCATCAGTACTTCAGAGAAACGTCCTGTATAAGCGGTGGAAGGATTGATGCAAGTTGCTGCGTTGATTCTCACTTCAACCAGGCGTGTCAGTACAAGGAGGGAATCATATCAGGGGTACTTTGCTGTAAATCTAATGGTAAGACACTCTGCAAGTTGATTTATTAAAATATGAAATATCCAAGAATTGATCAGAATTGAATAATCCAAGAATTGTTAGGGTAGATAATCTAGGGATAAACTTCTAATAAGAAATAACTGATAAGTCAGAGTCTGAGATATACAGGCATTCCGTACAGCTTTTTCATTCATTCATTAGAACATGGCGGGTATGCAGTCAAATCATAACACATTTAATTGGAGAATTGTCCACATTGAGCTTCTGTTTTCACACATTTAAGTACAGACTAGAATATCTGGAGTAAATATTTATGTATTGGTCTGCTAAACTCCATTATACAAAACATATACATCATTTAAACTTTTCAAGTGTACATTTTCTATGTATAAACAGATAATGTCTATGTTACATTGTGCACTGTTGGTATTCCTATTAGGATGTTTTTGTGTTGTAAACATACTTTTCATGGTCACATTAGATATGGTGCATTATATTCATGTGTATTTTTGGCTTATGAATCCTTACAATGGAAGATCCCATCTGCAAATTTAATAGAAATCTCTAATTACTAATTAAGAAATTCTACTGTTACTACCATAGGTTCTTGAAATTCTTTACTTGTGGAGAAACGGAAACAGTTTTTGAAATTAAGATTTTTTTTCTGTGTAGTTAAGAGGACATCCAATGTTAACTTGTTTTTTTTCTATGTTCTTAATATGTTTATCAATTAAGATCCAAATGAAGACACCACTTGTAGAGAATGCATATATTCACAATATTTTTAGACAACTATCACTCATTTTGTAATATCTTAAGTGAGGAAATGCCTTTAAAATGATGTGTGCATGCACTATAATTATGGCAAATATTTTCTATCTTTGAAATGTGTTTTTCAATAAATTAACTTATCTAGCCATGAATGAAATGCTTTCTGATTCTCATGTTCCACTTACATTTCGGAGGTTAATAAAATATCTAACAGATACAGCTTAACTGTGCTTAACTTAGCTGAAAGTTTTCCACTTCTACATATCAAAGATGGTACTTTGTATAATCATTGCACATTTCATGTTACCAGATGTTTATTTTGAATAATGATTGACAGGTTGTGTAATAATCAGACAGGCAATGTCAAGGTTATTGAGATTCATGTTAATTTATGTTATAAACTGCAAAGTTTGTAATATTCCAAAATGCTTTGAAATTAATTGTATTTTAAAAGACGAAAAGTTTTTCAATCTTAAAAAAGACATTTCAAGAAAACTTTGCCCATTCTTTATACTATACATGTGTATCAATGATTAATCAAAACACTATTTATCTAAACAAAATTACACCTTGAAATATTCCGAGATTGTTTAGCTAAGTTAATTAATTAACACAAATTATATAAACCATCAGTTCCAGTTAACGGAAACATAAAAGAGTGAACTAGTGTTGATTTGAAGTATTTCATATGGAAGAATGGAATAGTCGAACCTGTCTATAAAGACCTCCAAGGAGATCAGAAAAAAGTGGTCTTTATATGGAGGTGTTCTTTATATACAGGTAAACATAAGTGTAATTGGTACCTGATTTTAGTTGTCTTTATGTACAGATGGTCTCTTTATAGAGGTGGTAGGTTGAGCAGGTCGCACTGTATATAGGTACAGTTTTACCTGCTTTTAAACAACTTCCTTCCCAATTAAATTTTATAGATGGACTCTCATATTCTCTAAATGGGTGTAATATTTTTCTAATTCTTTTTTAAAAACTTGTAGCCAGGAAAGCCCCTAAGATAATCATTGAACCGAAAAGTTTTATGGAGGTGAAGACCGGTATGATATTTTTGCTGACATGTCAGGCGTCTGGAAGTCCGCAGCCTTGGTTCCAATGGTACAAGGATGGCAAACGTATCCCAACTGGCAACAAGAGAGTCCAGATGCTTTCTACAGGTAATATTGTACAAAAATAGTTAAGAATAATGATAATTACCGATTGTGAATGGGGAAGTTGTAGCAGAGAATTTGTGGTAATACTCACATATGATCTCTCTACCATCACATCTAATCACAAAGGTTGTCTTAAGTTTGAATAATTCTGATACCAAATATTTTCTTAACCCTCCTATTGTCATATTAAAAAAAAAATTCAAAAAGATCAAATCAGCTAGAGAATTTATAAAAAAAACAATAAAGTTATTTTGATCAATCTTCAAAAGTATTTTTAAAACGCTGATTGAATAATTATAGGAAAAACGTTTTCTGACACATGCGTCCAATATTAGCTCTTTATGTCTCGAAAGGAAAATTAAATTACCTCTAAGAAATTGTTACCAAATTACTAAGAAAAAAAATCAAAGAGTGGCAAACTCATAATCAAAGGGAGACAAGTATATAGTTCCCGACCTCAGGTTACAGACCAGTGATTTAAAAGTTCAATGTATGATTATTTTAAGTTATAATTAACTCAGGAAGTAGCTGCAATGTGATGTGATTAGAGAGAAGACTGGCAGGAAGCATGGGTACCATGTTTAATATCTGCAATACATACCATGTGCATGTTTTATAGTCTAATGAATCAAAATTGTATGTTAACTGGCACATGCTTTATAATGTAACACTCTTCAGATACTCCAGATGTGTTATTTTGTAAGTTCTAATTAAAACAAAATTTGGTCTTTGCCCAAGTAAAAAAAATGAGCAAATTACAAAGCAATTCAAATGATCTGCTAAATATTTGGTAGGATTAGAATTTAGGGAAATAAAAAATTACTGGTATTTTTTTGATTGATACATAGGTATACACACTGTCTGTGTTCTTTACCTTTGTCATTTAATCTAAACAAATGCAACTTTATTATCATATGAAACTGATATTTATTTTTAATTGATAAATTTTCAGAATGTTGATAATTCAAAATATACATAAAATGACATGTGCACAACAGATATGTATGTTAAATTGATGGAAGCTCCTAAAATACACATTTATAGATATTTAAATGTTTCCAATGTTTACGATTACTGTTGATTTATTCAGGTGACCTAATGGTGACCCTTGCCAGGAGGTCGGACAGCGGTATGTACACATGTGAGGTGATGAATCATGAGGGTATGGACACAGCCAGTTCTACAGTAGTTGTCAAGGGTAGGTATTAGACTGGTAAAAATTATATATATGTAAGAATGGAAACTTAATTTTTTTGTATTATTCATTAGGTTTATAAATACTGTAGCAGAGAAGTTACTGCAAAGTTTTTTCGAATGATTTTATTATTTAATCTCTACTGTTGGCATGGATGGCAGTTTGAATGGATAATTTCATAAGGAAGACACCACAAGACCAAAGAAAAATGAACCCTGTTTACATGACTCTAATTTTACTTTCAGGAAACACTTCTGGCTGTCGGGATGGTTCATCAGATGGTCTTCAGTTACATAGGGACATTAACGCATGTGACGGAAAGTGGGCAGGACATGTAAGGAAGGGCAGAAGTCTGTGCAACAAGGGTTGGAAGGTGTGCAGTCCCCGTGAACGGGACATCCTTCAAACGTTGACGTGGCTGGACGTGTTTGATGTTCATGGTTGCTATGCCTACAACTCTGACAGTCATAGAGGGGGCTGTAGAAGGTAGGGATCATCTCAGCATCAGTAAACTCATGATATATCAATTTAAGATTTAAGAATGACAATTTTAATTTATTTTTATCTTAATTGTTTCACTTCCCTGAGGGTCAAGGATGATTGAAAATGTTATACATACTACCTAAATGAAGCAAAACACATTGGTACCATTATAGATTTTAAAATTTGTAAAGTGCTTTGAATAATTATGTCATTAAGTAATGTATGGCTCTTGAAATCAATACACTTATATAAAGAAGCTTACCCATGTCTTTGATAACATTTTTTGAAATTAAATTTTGTAGATGTCGTCATGGTAACATGGCAGGATTTGGTCGAGGCTGTGGAAAGTTACGTTATTCTCAGGACTCCTGTTTAGCTCAAGGACGAATCAGTGTGTTCAAGACAAAGGATAGGACGAAGGGCTGTTCCTATAGAGACGGTCTTACCACTGGTGTTCTCTGCTGTCGCAAGAAGGGAAAGAAACCAGGTAAGAATATTTCCAGTTGGGGTCCTGCATTAAATATTTATATTTGTATTTTGTGCAAGTTACAGTTTCACGCCATACTTAACTACAATAAAGGAACAAGTTAAGTTTTTATTTTCAAAAAAAGTTGTGTCTAATTGGTGTCTGGCAATTCTTAAAATGAGGTACCAGTGTTGGTTATTCTTTTTCTTTTGTTCTAAAATCAAATACTTTAATATTTTAGACAAGAAGCCATCACCACTGCCAATGCCGTCTGCTATATGTTCTCCGTCCTGTCAAAATGGAGGGAAATGTATTGGACATAATACATGTGAATGTCTCCCTGGTTACAAGGGAGCTATGTGTCAGAATCGTAAGTCCTCAACTAATATAGATTTTAAAACGTGAACTTTCATGTGTTACTAAATATATTTTGTGCAATCTTTTTATTCTTTTGGTATTTGGAATTCAAGGAATCTTAGTGTCTGCTTACTGATATTTCTTATCTTGACCCTTAGTAAACTTTTAAGGCCAAAATAAAAATTGTTTGTGCTTCTTGTCTACCCTAAGTTTCACATGCTTATACTTTAAAGATAATTTTGCTATGTCGGACAATTCTGTGTCAAGTCTCCATACAGATGATTTGAAAAGCGATATTACAGGGGAGATAATTTTAAGATTTTGAGAAAAAGATGGTTTTATCCCCCAAGAACATTTATCTTTCTTTCATTAACCTTAGTGATATATACTATTGTGTTAAAAAACTATATAAGTTTCCTCTTTTGTTTTATAGCTGTTTGTACAAAGAAGTGTGGACCTCGTGCCAGGTGTGTGAAGCCAGACACCTGTAAATGTATATCAGGGTTCACGGGCAAGCAATGCAGGGTCAAGGTCAAACAATTGTGTAAACGACCTTGTCTAAATGGAGGACAGTGTCACAGGGGCAAGTGTATATGCCCTCCATCCCGTAAAGGCAAATATTGTCAAAATTGTAAGTTTTGAAGTAAATCAAGACAAACATTAATTATGCTTACCGGTAGTTTGAAATGATAGTAGATTAGCAAAGATTTTAGACATGACAAGAATTCCTCAAACTGGGAAGTCTTTTTATCCAGAAATTTCTACATTTGAAAATTACTTTTTTAAAATAAAATTTAAGATGTTGCATTGTTGTGCTGGTAAACAATGTCTGAAACGGGGTCCTTATGAATCTTCTGGTTATGTCGGGAATTATTTTTATTATAAACTACCTCCCAAGAGTTACTTCTCTTGAATATAGCCTTCTCTTGAATATAGCCTGCCAAGAGTTACTTCTCTTGAATATAGACTGCCAAGAGTTACTTCTCTTGAATATACCGGTAGCCTGTTTTGTGGGTTTTGAATTGTTAATAATAATAGCATTTAAAAAACTTTCTTTAATCAATAAATGTTTTAATAATGAGCAATTTATTCTAATCTTTTTTCATCTTTTTAATATTTCAGTTATGGAGATGATTAAATTCACACATTCAAATAGGACAGAACGGTGAACACCATATGATGAAAGTGAAGCATGTGATTAAATTCTTGGGCAGTTTAAGTTTTAATTATATCCTCAACTGAGAAGACAGTGAAGTGAGGTTTTACATGTGATATGAAATCCACTATAGGAGATTTAATGTTGTACATAATTAAACAAAAGATTTATATATGAGACAAGTTACAGATACTGTGCTCTGTTCTGTCAAGATATCCAGTTAGTGTTTTGAAGACATTTACTGTGTGGAACTGGAGTAGTATGTTCAGGAGAAGTGTTCACTGGTAGCAAAGTGCTGTTGTGTTGAGGATTTACAGTCAATCTCGTGTGAAGTTTAAATACTAAAGAAGATTAGAAACACTAACAATGAAAAGACAATCTGTACAGTGCTTAACTTAAAACATAGCATTGTTTTGTTACCGGTTCTTCTTCTGCTTCAAGTTTCATGATCATGTATCATTAAAACTTGTGCATGAAGTCAGGGTACTAGGAGCATGAATACTGCATGTAAAGTGATCGACTTATAACTTGAATGAAGACTTGATAGCCTAAGAAAAAGACTTTGACTTCTGATGAAAGGGCTCTTCAAGTCTACAAGCAAAGTCTAATTGAAGGACTGTGCAAGTCTACCAGCAAATATTTGATTCATAAACTAAGTGTATTAACACTTTAACAAGTTTTAGGTATTTACATTCTGATAACTTAACTAAGTTACAGATTAGACACAAATGGTTCATAAATTGCTCAGTCCTGAGTGTTCTTACATATAGTTATGCCAAATATTGGGATTTAGTAATTTGATCAGACCCTGAGGAGTCCTCTGGTCATAAGAGATAGGATATGTACAAAATCTTGTAAATAAAAAACTATTTATATCTGGTCTGTAAGTAAAATGTGTACATATTAACCATGGCAAAATGTGTATATTTGAAAGAGTTTATTTTGTAAATTTGTGGTTGTGAACTATCCATGACTTCTGTATTTTACTCGTTTATATATTTTAAATTCCATACACCATCACTGATGAAATTATTTGTTCAAAAAGCTTAAAGAAATCTGACAGTCTTTAAAGAACGTGTTAAAACTTGGTATGCCTTATTACAATTAAAGAAATTCCAAGGGAGATAATTTAGTATGCCTTGTTAAATCTTTTAAAGAAAATAAAAATAAACTCAAATGGAGATAACTTATGTCACATTTTACAGAAATATTTTCATGCAGTATTGCACACCTCTCTTGTATTTTTTTAAAGCTAACTAAAAGTGCTAATCCTTACATGTTGGTTAATAAATTCAACATGTTTTGTTATTGTTGAAAATAAAGTTTAATAAAATGAAAAAATATTGTGCACATCTTCAAATGTATTGTATACAAGTAACAAACTTATTTTGTTATTTTCATTATAATATACATTTACATGTTCAAGATAATGGTTCACTTTCATCATTCATCAAATTTACCAATTCATTTAATTGTTGATGACCTATTTTAATATGAGCATAATATATGTTGTTCTTAAATCTAATGTTAATGTTATAGAAAATTTATATTTTGAATCTTAAGTTTGTAACTGTTAAAATTCTTTTTTGTTGAACTTTGTTCATCCTGGCAATATTTGTTAATTTTACACTTTTATTTCTTGTTTGTGTACACCAAGAGCCACCACTGTAAACTTTTACATCTAGAACATTGTACCAAATGTGTTGTTTCATCAGTTATCAATTATCTGTCATTCAAACCAAATTGTAGCAGTCCAAACCAAGTATACATGTTAGAAAACTAATTCTACTCTTATATTAAAAATAGTCATGTTTTGACATGATATGGAATTTTTGAAATATTTATTTATCATTTTTATAAGCAATTTGATTGTTCTAGTAAATCAATTTGGTCTCCCGGTTATGCAACACCGCAATCATGACACTGGGACTAAGATTTTTGTCCAGCATTTGGAAAGCCTCTCTCTGAAGAAAAGAAATTCTCAGTCATTGAGTCTGAGATTTTTCTTTTAAATGTACTTCTTCTTTATGTCATGGATTCAAATCTCTTCATTTGTGAGTTCTCCCCTCTTTATTTGTCTAAAGGTTTTCTGATGTTTTTTTTGTTTTTGTTTTTTGTGTTACCAGTATATCCCCCTTTAAAATCCCCCAGTGTTCAGTAGATATATTTATATGTAAATCTATATATTAAACTTAGTTTTGAATTATCTGGCTTCATAGCCATTCTGTACAGATGTGTATGTCATTCAAACAACATGTTGACAATATTCTCGGTAACATTAGCCACACTTCAAGTATAGATTGAATCTCATTTGTTTGTAACATTTATCATTTTTTTCTTGTGAACTGCCAATATGAACATATGCATATAAATCATGTCCCGCGATTTAAAACATTTATCTCATAGATCAATCATTTTGATTGAAAAATCTGCATATTCTCCTTATTTTTCCTTCTTTTGAAAAAAAGAAATTTAGTGTATTGAGAAAAATTAAAAGGTCTCTAGATCATTATTTATTGTAATACTTTATGCAAAATCAAGATGTAACCAGAAGTAGTTTTGGTATAGAATAAACTTTTCATATATGTGCACCTGTATTTCTTCTCCATTGTTAAGCATGTTATATATTTAAACAATTAATATACAAATAAAGAAAAGGCCAGTAATAAGACCAAAGTTAAGCAATATACACAGTACAGCTCTTTAAAACAAAATTAATTCTAAAAGAAGAAAGATAAGTTTTGGTGATAAATAAATAGAATGTCTCGACTTAGTGAGTATATAATTTAAACATTTCTCTGATTCATTTCTATCCCAGAAAATATGGCATTGTTTATTCATCTTAACTCATTCTAATGGGAATGATGTTTGGATCCATGTTTTAACTGCTACCGGTATATAAAGTTAGTTTTTTAAAATGATTTATTTTCCATGTCAGTACGGTTTTATGTTTATGGGGGGTAGATAAAAGCTAGGTATAATCTTATAATTATTCTAAACAATTAATTTATGACACTGAACATCCAGTATTCTTACAAAAACATAACTGCTTTAATAACTAGTTTAGTAATCCTGTCACCCCTCGCTACTGAAATGTGCTCTTCCATTCATTGTTCATGGTCGTACCATTTTATACACAGGGTTGAATTCATCTCGTATAGTAGAATCAGAAATCTATAAGCTACCTCGTGTATTGAGACTTGCATTTAATTGCAACACTTCATGTGTGTACAGTCATGTTGTAAAAATTGTCTTTTATAAAATGTTACTGTTGTGAAAGTTATAAATAGTGTATATAGATACAAATAGTGTATTTGTTATTAACTTGTTTATGTATAAAAAAAGTCCCAGTTCATTTCATGGTTTCATTATCATTGTATAATCATTATGTTTAAACAATTCTTGTTGCTGTTTGCAAGTTACATTTGTTAACAGTTTGAAAAAAGTATTGAAAGGGGAATAACTCTTGCCCATGATAATTATTATACATTTACTCCAAAAGTGTTAGGAAAAAACATAAATTGTATACATTTTTGAAGATATTTGAATTTCATTTCTGGAACTTTAATCTTCCTTAGCATTTCCATATTAGTTATATATTTTAGTAGTTTCAATAATACAATACCATTGTACTGAATTTCATCAAAAATGTTTATCAAAATGGGCAGACTTCTTTATTGGCAAGTTTAAATTAAATAAACCTGAGATGTATTAAATATGCAATTTAATACTTGTACGATTCAGAGAATTGTTGATTTAAATTACCATGTTAAGTTTGACTTATTTTTACATGTTGTTCATAGTTCTCTGTGTATTGTTAACACTGAATAGTAAATAAATAAAATGTGCAAAATATGTCATTGCCAATGTCATTATCAAAATAAACATCAATTTATAAAACGTGTTTCATGTATCGTGTTATCTTTGTGTATCTGTTAGAGAGAGGCAAGAAAAGTTGATGTCTGAATCAGAGGGACTGACAACCAAGGAAAATGCCAAATGGCAATAGTCAAACCTGTCTATAAAGACCACCCAAGAGACCAGAAAAAGTGGTCTTTATATACAGGTAAAAATAAGTGTAATTAGACTACAAGGGACTTGATTTTAGTTTTCTTCATGTACAGATGGTCTCTTTATAGAGATGGTCGCTAGAGCAGGTTGCACTGTATATACATATAAAATACACCACAATAATATTTAAATTCACCTACCACCTCCAAACAACTTAGAAGGATAATTTATTACTAACATTAAATCATTAAACTTTATTCAAAATTATCCACTATATTATCAGTATAAAACAGTATAACTGTTGTCAACATTACAAGAATGAAAAAGATCAAGAGAACAAAGTATGTCAACACACATGTTTTATTGGGGTTAAGCGTCCCTTAAACTCATGTTAGGTCATATTGAGACAGTGTCTGCTTGCAACAGTGTGCACTTATGGCGACTTTATAGTGCTGTTTCACTGAAATATCACGCCGCAGACATATTCACATGATACTTCACTCAGTCACAATAAACTGACACCGAGCCAACCAGTCCTTCTTCTACCATTTAATGCTGCGTGTTAAGCAATGAGCGAGAAGAGTTCCCAATTTTAATGTCTTTAAATATGGCGCCACCAGGATTCAAACCTGCGATCTCATATTTCTTCACCAGTGTACCGACACGAGGCGAACAGGTTAACCACTCAGCCGCCGCGCCGGTAATAGCCAATAAGTACAAACATTGTGTCAACACACCAACAATAGCTAATAGGTATAAAACATTGTGTCAACACACCAACAGTAGCCAATAGGTATAAACATTGTGTCAACACACCAACAGTAGCCAATAGGTATAAACATTGTGTCAACACACCAACAATAGCCAATAGGTATTACACATTGTGTCAACACACCAACAATAGTCAATAGGTATAAAACATTGTGTCAACACACCAACAATAGCCAATAGGTATAAAACATTGT